>JAIXND010000767.1:2534999-2555194 GCA_023646645.1 Varanus salvator macromaculatus | reverse complement strand
GGAGCTGCGTCATGCCATTGATCTTTCTAACCCAGTATTATCTTCTCAAGCTGGCAGCTCTTCTTCAGGGATCTTTCCCAGCCCTGTTACCTGAGACCACCTTGATAACCAAATATGCTGGAGAAGATCTGCTAGGTCCCTCCCCCAAATAAGAGGCCTGCACTGTTGCATGGAGCTCCCGTGGCATCCAATTAAGTAATGACACTAAAGAGGCCTTGCTAATTAAATACGCACTCCACAAGCCTAAGCACACATGCGTATCTCCAACAAAGGCCAAGAAAGCTCGGCAGAATTATTTATTCCTCCTTAAAAAGACCCAATGTAGCACACAATTAACCGGGAAGCAGTAGTGGTCTGTTAAAGCAATTCTTGTGAGAGCTTTACATTTCCCTTGACAATGTCCAGCAATTAACATTGGACAATTGACAATGTCCACCAATGAGCTGCCCGGGGAACTCGATGCAGTGCAGTTGCTTTTACAAAAAAATCAGCAGAACTAAAATAGAGATGCTACAAGAAGAACCAAGAGTCCTGTGGTACCATCAAGAGGAGCAACTTTATTCTGACATATGCTTTCATGGACACCAGTGCGGTGAGCCAGTGTGGTGTCGTGGTTAAAAGCATGGGACTGGGACTCAGGCGATCTGGGTTCTAGTCCCCGCAGTCATGGAGCCAACTGGGTGACTTCAACCTACCTCACAGGGTTGCTGTTATGGGGATAAGATGGAGGAGGAGAATGATGTCAGCTGCCTTGAGCCCTTTGTAGGAAAAAGGCAGGATATAAATCGCAATATAAAGAAATAAATACTGAGGGCTTCATCAGATGCAGTGGTCATTGTCCACGAAAGATGCAAAGTCTACCATGACCACCCCTTTGGGAATAAATGACACAGTTCATTTAGTCTTAATTTAACGTTCACCCATCCAAACAAGAAGAACAAAGCAAAACAAATCCAGGGCAGCCTGAGCAGAGGAGAGTGGCAAGCTACTTGCCTAGAAGGAATTCTCACTTGCCCTGATAATTGTAAGGACAGACATGTTCACTGAAGTGGAAGGCCCACAAATATCATTTAGCTGCATGAATACAGTACAGTTTTCCAACACCGCCCTCTTCTTTAGACCCTAGCAGGTAGACTAGGCTGTAAACATGCTACAAAGGGCAGGAAAACTCCTCCTCCAACCAGCTATTAGAAAATTTCTCCACACATATTCTCAGACCTAAATGCCATTGTTTTATTACGTGACAGACTGTATAGAGGGCTCGAGCAAGAGCAAGGATAAAGAATAAGCTCAAGGAAAAACAAACTATTACCCACTTAACCTGGGAGGAATATTCTTACCATAACATTTCTTGTGCAAAACAACAGCCTTATTCTAACCCATCCCATCATGAAGCCGGAGAACAGGTGACCCTTTGGAGTGTTGCATTAAAATCAGCTAAGCAAATATCATAAACATACTCAGGGCAAACCAAGCCCAAAGGATTCTTAGCGCATTTCTGAAAACACCCCAGGCATAATGTCTTGCTTGGATGCAGTATTTCCCTTGCCAATCAAACCATACTTTTGGGTGTGGAACAGACTTCAATAGCACTTTCACATTATAAAAAATTATCTCAGCCTCTCTCGACTGTTGTCAAGTTCTTCCCAGCTAGATAATGCACTACGCACAGCACACCCAGTTCAGCTGCAGCACAAAATATCAGACAAAACATAGCAGATAAGCATTTGTTTATTCCAACGATGAACATGCAAGAAAATCATTTCTCTGTCCCCCTACAAAGTCCCATAGAAAACTTAGAAGCTCTCCATTACCACTTGCCAGGGGGAAATATCACAAAGGAAAGATGTTTTATTTATGTATTTATTTCACTTCTATACCACCCCGTAGCCCAAAACTGCTCTCTGGGCAGTTTATATCTTTCTCCTCCTGCTCTCAAACTTATCTCAACAACAACAACAACCCTGTGAGGTAGGTTGGGATGAGTGTTGGTTGGCTCCATGGCCCAGTGGGGACTAGAACCCAGAATGCCTTAGTCCCAGTCCTGCGCTCTTAACCGCTACACCACTCTGGCTCTCTAGTTTTCTGAAAGGAGAAAGAAATGCAGGATACAATCATTTAAACAAAGACAGTTCAAGGTACAATTCTATGCATCTTTTTCTGTCTGAACACATATGCAACTATGTCCTTAATGACTATTCATTTTCCCCCAAAAAAATCTCTGTAAGACTTGTTTAAATTTTGAATTTAGTATCTAGTTTCCTGCTTCTGTCAAATATAGCGTAAACAAAAGAGCATACTAAATAAAATTGGACCAGTATAATATCCTGATTTACAACACAATAAACAATGCATCCCACCTAGGAAGGAATATTTCACATCTATCCAAAGTACACGGAATAAGAACCTGTACTTATATGCCAACAACATGAACGATGCTCTTCAAAGTAAAACACAAATCCTACTCTTGTGAAATTTATAATTTAGCATAAGGGCTTACAACGGAGCAGGGCAAGGGGCGGGGAGATGAGAACTGGCAAAGTCCATATCTAAAGTTCGCAGAACTTCCCAGAAGGCAGGCAATAGCTCTCCATCCCATGAGAGAAGTTAATGTCAGTTTGTTTACTCGGTTGTAGGAGTACAAACTGTTCATCACTTGAGAACTTAGCAAATCACAGAACTTACATAACTGGAGGGTATAAAACCAGAGATGTTCACCCAAACAGGCTCCATAGATGGTGCTTCTTGGAAACAGGAATTGGAGTGCATGGGATAACAAAGACTTGGCCAGGCCCTTGCACACAATAATCCATGTATTGCATGGTCTCAGGCATCATGTTTCTAATCCCTGTCCGCAAAAGACAAATAATTTCCCCATATTTTACTTTATTCTTTACTTTTCCAAGCCAGCCGTCATCCAGGTCTCATAACAGACCAGATAATTCCACGGGTTCTCCCTAAGGCAGCCCTCCACAGCCACCGGCCCCATCACCCCCGGTGATGCTGAAATGCTATGCGTGCTTCCTTCCACATATGCTCACCTAGGATCCGGTCGTCAGATTATTGGAAATTAGAGAATTGCTTTCAATCTGTGCATGGGGGACTCTGGCATTCCTCAGAAATTTACCCATTCAATATCAATCTTCCTCAGGAATGTGCAGCTGTTGAGCGCCCGGGCACGTTTTTTTGGAGGGGGGGACTGAATGCACGCAGGCTGATGACAAAGCCTAAACCCATGCTAAATGCTGTCTTATCCTGGGTCAGGCTAGCAGCCCATCTAGCCCAGGAGCAGCAGTGTGCCTGACAGCAGCTCTTCAAGGACGTTCCTCTCCAGCTACCCAATCCTTTCTTCTGGAAACAACTAGAATTGAACCTGGAAACGTCAGTATGCAGGGCATGTCTTCCGTCGGTGAGCTACGGCCCCTTCCCTTTATTACAAAAACTGTGCAAGACCCATGCAGCCTAGACAATGCCCCCGGGGTGATATGCCAGAGTTCCGGCTTCTCCGGCAAACTAGTCCACATGGAAAAGATTTCCTGAAAGTAGGAAATGGGAAAGCCATTCAAACGATAGGTCTATCAAGTCTAATTTGGCACCTGCAGGATACTTGGATTAGGCAAAGGAGCTGTAGCGCTCTATTTCCTAATGTCTCCAACACGATCCTTGCTATCGATGTTACATATGCTCACTTTGGAAAACATTGCATCCTTCCCGAGAATAACAAAGACTTCAAAATTGCAGCGGAGCTTTTTAATCATAGGACTATCATGAATCTTACTTAGGAAAACCAACCAGTTACCTAGTAACCACCTGGCAGTCCGAAGCAAAAGAGACTGGCCTCGCATTGGGCCAATTACCCAAACATACAGGGGACACTAGGCCAAATCTGCAGAAAATAAAAGGAGTAGATTAGCCAGCATATTAAAGAAATTAACCTCAACAGGAGACCTTTGAGTGAAAATATGCAGAGCTATTTCCATGAGAATAAAATCACAGGCATTTATGAGTCCTGTGGATCATACCATCATTAGAAAACAAACAGTCCATTTAAGCAACTCTTATCTGATAAAAGAGCATTATGGTATTTATTGTTCCATCGACTGCAACAGAGAGGTTGAGATGGAGTGATCATTTACCAGAAGGTACAATTTCCAGGAAATTGCAGTTCAGACTTCCAACTTATTACTCCCTTTGCAATCTACAGAAAGAGAAGAAAGAGTTGGACAAGCAACATATACAGACTAGCTTCTTAAATCACAGTATTTGTAATAGTGAACACTTATTTCTCTTCCTCAAAACCACAAAATAAGTTAGCAGGGACTGTTGATTCATTTCTAAAGTAAGGAGCAGCGACTAATTGTCAAAATCCAATCCATTTGGGTCCAGGCTATCTGGACAAACGCAGACATGTACCTGCCCAAGGTGCTGCTCTCTGGTCAACCGGACACTGTTTCACCTGCTATAATTTTAATTTTGTGTTATCTGCTGTTGACTAGATTGTATTATCTTAGTTATGTGCTGTTCTTTGGGTATATTTCTGTAGGCCTATTTTGTTTTACTGACTATTCTAAACTGCTTTGGAAAGGTAACTTCTTCAAAAGATAAATTAAAAATCAATTTTAATAAGAACTGAACAAGTGCCATGTTGGAGCAAATCAAAGGTCCATCCAGCCCAGCCTTCCCCTCACACAGTGCACATGGGAAACCTGCACGTGGAACACATGTGCACCGTTTTCCCTTTTGCTCATTTTTCTCAGCAACTGGTGTTCATTGGCTAACAGCCTTCAATAGGAGAGGCAGCATCTGTGGCCGCCGTGCCCACGAGCAATTCATAGCTGCATCGTCCATCAATTTATCTATTCCTTCTTGAAACCCACGCACTCATGCATCCCAAACCTACATTCAGCCACTGGTCCAGGACTTTTCTTGCTGTTATTTTAATATTTCAGTAACGCAGAAACAGCTTTAAATTGCAGGGGTGATATTTCTAATATGTTTCACAAATGAAGTAACACATATGGCCATCTAAAGTGCACCCAGTAAGTCCAGGGTGAAAAATCACCCAGTTGCATCGTACTCCAAAACTACATCGACTGTCCACTGAAAAGTCCAGACACCTCAAAGTCAGTTCACTGCAGTATTTAATATTGTGAAGAGGGACAAAAAGTTGTCTTTCTTACTTTATTCACACCATGCATTAAATACTTTTCCACTCATCTCTGGGGGGTTTTTACCTCCAAAATATGAAGTACAAGACATCACTTTCTCATACAGTAAGAGCTCCAGCCCTCTAAATACTTTGGGGACCCCTTTCCAAGGTATATTTTTCGGGGGTGGCAACCAGCACCCCACACAGTATTCCAGGTGTGACTGTACTACTGATTTATATAACACCCTCCTGTTTAAGCGACTAGGCCCATTAGCCAAAAGTAACCTGGAATTTCATGCAGGTGAATGGACTGGCACAGGAGGAATGAAGCATTTTGACCTTTCTCCATCCCTTCTGCCAGCTCCAGCAGGATAGGAAAACTATCTCTAGGCCAATAACTTTGGGGCGATTCCTAAGGCTGCTGTAAAAGCAATAGAATAAAAGCAGTTTTATTTTCCGTCCTTTCCTTAATTAAAACCATTGAGCTCAAGTTCTGCTTGTGGACTTCCTACAGCCTTCTGTTTTAGCCACAGTCAGTAACAGGATGGTAGACTAGGTAGAGTCTGCCTTTGGTGTGATGCAACTGGAGATCTTATGTTCTTAAGTAGAAGCTACCTTGGCAGTATTAAAACTCCAGGACGATTTTGGCAAAAATAAATTTTTATTGCATTATCAGCTCTATATTATAATGCGCTAAAGACTACTCTTACTAGTCTTCTATGTTAAGGCATCCACTTAATTTGCCTTGGAGGATTGCTAGGAGAGCATTATCCTCTTTGATATGAAGGGCTGAAGGAATACTTGGTGACAATTACCATCTTGCTCCCTTGGGCTCGGTTCTGCTGTGATTTGCTAATGCACTCAGATGTGACACTAATGATGTGATACAGATTCTGAAATTAACAGCAGTTCTGCCGACAAAGCCTTCTGCCAGAAGTCCACTACATAATAGAAGTTTATTAAAAATGTACCCAGTGGATTTCTCTCTCTTAAAACTTTCAAAATACATTCATGTCCTACTTGTGGGCTTCCCATTCAGGCAACTGGTTTGCCACTACGTGAAAAGATGGCTGGGCCAGTGAGGTCCTTGATCTAACTCCCTACAGCTCTTCAAAGGGGCATCTTATTCTGCTCCCAACTGCCACACCTTCAGAGGCGCTTCATAAGCAATCACAAAGGCATGAAGGGAAAGAAGTGAGCAGGCATAATTTGGGGAAGAAGAAAGGTTCCCAGGAGAAGCAGGTATCCTTGTGAAAGCTCTCGATGGGCATGGCAACAGCATCCTTATATAGGCCCCAGGAAGGCTGTGTTTGCCCGAGTCAGCGCTCTCTAGACCTGTGCCCTGCTCTCCACTGCTGGGCGCATCTCCTGCTGGCACAAGGAAAGCATACATCAGTAGCCAAAGGACCACCGGTTCCCTCCAGTTGCCATGGTAACTGCTCCATCACCCACATGCAAATTCAAAATGAGAAGCTCAGCCTGGATGCTTCCTGATATCACAGTGTGAATTTCAATATGATCTACCCCTCCTAGTCTAATGTAGGAATAGAAACCCGGTTGCCCACTGACTTCCGCACTTTCTAGATTTCCCAATGTGGTTAAATTAGTTCAAAAATTCATCAAATTATGTTTAGAACTAGAAACTTGGGGAGGAAATGTATTGACAAATAAATTACGATACATATTTAAATTCATTTTGTGTGTTTTTTCGTCATTGCAGATTATTGTAGAAACATGCCAGAAAGGATTTATGGGTCAACACACATAAAAGTGTCATGGGTGGGAAGCCTATGAACTTGTCAGTCCTTAATTCTGACCCAAGAGCTATTTGTTTGCTTGAGTAAGTCATGACAATTATAATTCTACCTTTCCTTCCCCCAGTTTTGATTCTAAGAATGTCTACAGACAGTCACACTTAGAACAGGTAAAATAGAATTGCGGCTATTAACAGCAATATCATAAAGACAGATCATAAAACAACCCCATCCAAACAATCTAGTTTCCTGCAAAACCAATATTCCCTGCATTGGCCTAAGTCAAGTTCCAACGGCTGGGCTCTTTGTTGAGAACTGCACTAGCACATAATGAATTTGTGTAAGTGTACCAAAAGCAGAGTAGCATAAAACATGAAGATCATAAGGGGGCCATGACCAAAAACCTGCCTACTACATCTCTGGCAGGCCTACAAGCAGGACGTGAGAGGAGCAGTCCTTCCTACTGGGATTAACAGATTAACACATTCCTAACACATTACCTGAGAATAATTACTGGTTTTGTGGTTAAAAAAATGATATTTTCAAAAGCAAAAACAAATAAAATGAACATCCGTAACCATGAGCATGCTCAGGCAGCCCACCTGCCCCTTCCTATAAATGTGTTTAATGATACGAAGGATTTGCTGTGTGCATGATCGGACCTGACGGACCTCAGCGCACTAGTGCTGGCCTGATGGTGATGCTGGTCATGTTGTCACTGCCTCCTTTCTGGTGGTCATTCAGCAGCCCCCCTGGGTTGCCCCATACCCTGGCCCTAAGGTCAGCCAGCACTGCACCCCAGCGAACATGACATCCTTTGCAATGGCCCCAAAGTTATAGACTGATTGCGGTGGTCAAGAGGGCGAACGGCACCCTTGGTTGCCCAGCCAGAAGTGTGGCTTCTAGATCGAGAGGGGTATTACTGCCACTCTATACGACTCTGGTGCGCCCGCAGCTGGAGTATTGTGCTCAGTTCTGGGCTCACATTACAGAAAGGATATAGCCAGGTTAGAGTCAGTGCAGCGTAGGGCCACAAGGATGGTGGCTGGTTTGCAGGGGATGCCGTATGAGGCAAGACTGAGGGAACTGGGTCTCTTCAGCCTGGAGAAGAGGAGACTCTGAGGGGACCTGTTGGCGACATACAGGTATGTGACGGGATGTCACACAGAGGTGGGCAGAGACATAGAAACATAGAAACAGAGCGAGTCAGAAGGGGCCTCCCGGGCCATCTAGTCTGACCTCCGGCACCAGCCGGCTCCGCTCATGACATGCCCACCATGTACATGTCCAGCCTGTCTTTGAACACCCTCACCGAGACCTGTTCTCCCCTGCAGAGGAAGGCAGGACGTGCTCCAACGGAGCAAAGCTCAGGGAACCAAGGCTCCATTTGGATGCCAGGAAGCGCTTCCTGACAGTCAGGACCCCGAGGGTGTGGAATGGGCTTCCACGGGAGGAGGTTGAGGCCCCATCGGTGTGGGTGTTCAAGGATAGGCTGGACATGCACATGGTGGGCATGTCGTGAGCGGAGCCGGCTGGAGCCGGGGGTCAGACTAGATGGCCCGGGAGACCCCTTCTGACTCACTCTGTTTCTATGTTTCTATGACTGAACTGTCCCGAACACTTTAATTCAGGAAGCAGCATAAAGCCCCTTCTATTCTGGGAAATTCTGGAGAATGAGGTGTAGTTTTCAACAGTTATTCTTGATTCACTTGGTGTGTTATTTTTATTATTTTAAATTATTTTAATTAAGTAGGAATAAGTAAGAATAATTACATTTTTCTCTACCAACCATACCAATTCACAAAACAAAAGTACAATAATAAAATATAGTGTAACGTTTCAAAATATAAAACTGAATACAGTCTAAACACCTGAAACCATTTCAGTTAAAAAAAATCTTCACTGATTAAAACAGCTGACCTGTCCTCAGTGCCTGGGATAGAGGGCAGCCCTAACCTGGTGCCGGAAAGAAGACAATGTTGGCACCACACGGACATCGGTTGTACACTTGGAGGGGCCCACCCTCCAAGCCCCGCTCTGGAGGTGGCACTGGGAGAAAGGCCTTTGATGTAGGTTGTGGCATTAGGATCTTTTGTCCAGTCATGTACTTCTTTGCGTGTGCAAAGAGGCAGGACACAGAGTGCGACAAAAGCAGTTCTTCAGCCCGAAGGTTTGCCATTTTTGCATGACAAAGTGGATGACATTACCATGATGTCATGAGTTATACTGTAATGTTCCTTATATTTGAGATATTCTTTTAATTATGGTGTTCTGTACTTTAGATGTGCTATTGCGTTTGCTTCAGGTCCTCTGAGCAGCTTATTTCTGGACTAAGAAGCAAGACACAAATTTAAGTAACATGTTAAAATCTAGCTGAAAATTCTTTGAACAGAACTGTTGCTTGATGTGTTTATTCCTCACATATCAGAACCCTATCACAACATATTTTCAGGTTATTTTTAAATGGCTTTCAATTTTGAGATAACAAAGAAAACAACATGGAGTTTTTAAAGTCCTCCACATTCCTTTGCCAAGAATGCCTGCTCATTAGGATAGATCTGAAACAGAAGTGTCCTGTTCATTCTACTTTTAAGTCATTCTCCTCAATCGTCTATCCTTGATGTCCTCCATTATTCTTGCTTGGAAATACCACTACATGCTAACTGCACTGTCTTGTTACTCATGGCTCTCTCGGGGACATTTCTAATGCATCTTTGCTGTGATTCAAAGAGGGGAAAGGCAGAACAGCACGCGTCAACAGTTGGTGTCATAGTCTCAAAACTGTACTGGCTCGTCTGAAAAAGGAGCAATAAAGGTTATGCTGCCAAATGAAGCAGCCATCTATTTCTCCCACAACAGGTCATCTGGCCAGACCACCAAGTCCTGGTAGTCTCCCTGCCTCTGCATGGTCCAGCGCAGGATGTTCCAGCAGAAGCGTGGGGTGGGCTGGGGGGAGCACTGAAGGCCTCTTGCCCAGCTGTAAACTCTGCCATCCACACCTAACACTTCATTTGGATGGTTAATAAAAGCTTTCAGCAAAACCTGTTGGGGCTGACTCTGCATTCTTCCTGATCTTGCCAAACTTCATGAAAAAAACATTTTGTCCATTAGCATCCTGCTATCTGCACTGTTTGGGTTTGACTCTCAAGGACTGATTAATTATGTTTCATATTCGAGGCATGTTGTTGTAGTTGTAAGGTTTTTTTTTAAGAATCCAAGCTCATCAAGAGTCAGAAGCTACCTTACTTCAAGGGCAAATGATTGCGCCCAGCAATGAATATTCCTACAGTTAATGCTTCTGTTTCAGGAGAGCGAGATGCTCCAAGTCAGCCCAGATGCCAACCTCAATTACGTAACAGTCGTGAACCTCCGGCCAAGGTCCGTCCGTTTCTGTGCCATTCCCATTCTAACAGCAGTAGAATTAGGGGGAAGAGCAACTCTCCTTGCAACGCTCTTTCCCTGAGTTGCCATTTGAACTGAGCAACAAGATTGCTGTTATTAATACCTGCATTTGTGCACAGGGGTGGCTTCTATACTGCAAGAACCCAGAGGAGACAGGGCAACGCATCTGTCATCCCTCTGTCTGCGCACCACACACGTGCGCACAGGATTCTTATCAGCCAAGGCCAGATCTCCCTCTGCAAGGAGCAGAAAGTGCGTCACGTGACCTTGTCCAATTACAGCACTTTTCCCAGCAGTTTTGGGACCGGCAGCAGCCTGGATCTCCTCCCTGCTCCTGATGAGCCCAGGCCATGAAAAGCAGTATTCACACAATGCTGCCCAGAGCATTAGAATAGTCCTACCCCATCACTGTGTCTAACTGAAGTATCAGAGACTGTTGGAAGCCGCTTCTACACAGATGGATTTATTGCTTGCAACACCCGATCATTGAGTATCTAGCTCAGAGCTGGGCATTGTACGGCCCGCGGGCCACAGCCGGCCCGATGGCTGACCCTGACTGGCCCGCAGGAGGTCACTGGCGAATTAAAAGCCAATGCAGATATATTTCGTCGTAATATAGATGCAAGCAATACGACTGCACTGCTTTTATTTTATTTTGAAGGATCTGCTAAACTGAATTGAATTTATTGCTTTTCATGTAATGTTAATGTTTTTGTGAACATTCATTAAATAGTGTTGTTCTGTGCACCACATTTTCCTTGTATCGTTGTAATGTTTCATTTACTGTTTTTATAGAGAGATATATTGAGCAGAGCTGTAAGTGTATTGGTCCGGCCCCTAACAACTGTCAAAGTTCCTCATGTGGCCCCCTAGAAAAATTAATTGCCCACCCCTGAACTAGCTGCTATTTGCTACATTCGCATTGCAATTCTGCTGCCTACAAACTAATCATTATACTATGATAATAGTTCCCTCTTTTCTCATGTAGGGTTTGATGTTGCAGTTTATAGCAAAACTTTCAAAATGCCCCTTCTCCATCTTCATATTAATCTCATTCGACATACAGGTATGTGAGGGGGTGTCACACAGAGGTGGGGAGAGACCTGTTCTCCCCTGCAGAGGAAGGCAGGATGCGCTCCAACAGAGCCAAGCTCAGGGAACCCAGGTTCCAGTTGGATGCCAGGAAGCGCTTCCTGACAGTCAGGACCCCGAGGGTGTGGAATGGGCTTCCACGGAGGGTAGTTGAGGCCCCATCAGTGCGGGTGTTCAAGGACAGGCTGGACATGCACATGGTGGGCATGTCGTGAGCGGAGCCGGCTGGAGCCGGGGGTCAGACTAGATGGCCCGCGAGGTCCCTCTGACTCGCTCTGCTTCTGCTTCTGCTTCTATGCTTCATTCTTCATGTTAACATTCTAAGACATGGCCACAAACTATGGCCCTCTTTGTAGGGATCGCCTTGGTCTTAACTAAGCCCTCGTTTACACAAGGCTCACAAAACCTGGGACTGCCCATTTGCAGCAGCAACTGTCAACTAAATCAAGCTCTCCTATGGCTGCAGAGCAAAGCGCATTATGTGATGGAGTAAGACCGCCAAATTAAAAAGAAACCCAGGAAGCATAGAAAATATTGCAAAGGAACTCCAATCAAGAGCTCCTGCAGATATAATCAAGCCTGAAAGGCATTAAGTGAAGACAAATGAAGATCATAAACTGGACGGAAGGGCAGGCAGAGAGCTCGGAAGGGAAAGCAGAGAAACAGCATTTTCCTTTTAACGAGCTCATCATCTCCAACCACCCAGCATTTTATGAAAGGAACATCAAAAATCAGCCATGATTGCTGTATTTTTAAATGAGCCAGAAATGAAGTGTACACTCAGCCTGCCTAAACAAGGTGTCTTTGCAATTGTGGACATTTTGTGGCTTACCTGCACTCCCAAAACTGATTAGAATGGATGACTTTTACTCTGCAGCAGTTGACACACTGTGGGGAGGCGGAAATGAGACAATTTTCTGAAGCATCCCAAGGCTGCTGCTCGAAAGACGTGCCGTGTTCTCAAAGGACTGCAATTAGTTCTCATTTAGATTTCGCATTGTCCGACAGGCATGGAGGGCCATCTACGGTCCTCTTTTTGTGCTTGTGGGTCTATAAGCCGTTAATTATTTAATTTAAAAACATCCTCTCAGACAGTTCCTCTCTTTGGATGTTCTTCAGCCAGTGCTCAATTTGACCAATGGCACAGCGACGTTTGCACAAAGAAATTGACAACTACATTATTCAGCTTCACTGGAGAAACACAGCCACACAGATATTTTATGCAAGTTTAGTGTTTCCCAGACGTAAGCTATTCCCAATAAATATTTCTTAGCAAATTAAGCGCCACTCATATAATGAAATACTCCCTTTCAAGTCGCCTTGGCACATGGGGAGGGGGCAGAACACAAGGTCCAACATACAGTAGACCCAATCGAGGCAGGCAGTAGCCACATCGGCTACTGAAAAAAGGCAGGAATGGGGCTGCCGAACTGACTGTCTCATGCAGTGTCAACAGTGCTTGAATTTGTTTTGTTTCCTTCTTCCCTCCGTCCCCATTGTACCATGCCCATTAAACTGTAAGCCATTATTTTATTTCCTTATTTACCTATCTATCCGCTGCAAAGGCACCAGCAGAAATTCAGTATATTGAATAAAACAAACATGCACATAACTAACGCATGTTAGGTAACGAGGACGTTTCCTTGACACTCAGGATGGCAACTCACGCCTGGACTACTTTTATGTCTTAAAAGTAGTTAAGACATATGAGCCATGCTGATCTGGCTGAGGTCCATCTAGCCCAGTATTCTGTTTACACAGTAAACCAGCTTCACATGAGGTCCCACATGAGTGCAACAGCAGCCCCTCCACCCCACCATGTTCCCCAGCAACTGTACATAGGCCTGCTGTCTCTGATCTGGAGGTTGCACATAACCATGAGGACTAGCAGCCTTCTCTTCGATCAGTTAGATGTCCTGGCAGATATTTCATCAGGACATGGTATGATGGATGGGCTGCCCTGCAGGATCAGGGTCAGAGACTTTAGTTCAGGAGCACAGTAATCAGAAAATGCAAGCTACATACAAAGGGTCAAAACCTGGAAGAGTGGTCCTTCCATACACTACCAAAGAAAGTAAGCCTTGGAGGCCAAGGAAGTTCAAATTCGTCATTTCCATCCAGAAGTTATGAAGCAGAGACTGCAACAAGAAAGACCAGGAATTGCTGGAGCTTCAAGGGTGGAGCCCAGAAAGCAAAATGGTAGAGAATATTGAAAATCTACCAAGTCAAGGACCACACATCCTCACTGTTAGCTCAGACAAAGGGCAATTGCTAGACACTAGAAATCACACTTGCAACAATTAATCATAGTCTTAAATAAGTTAATTGTTTCCAGATATAAAAGGAAGTCACCCCCCCCAAACAATCTTAGAGTCCATTCCAGGTTAACTCTTTAGCTACTGAACCAGAGAATCTGAGGTCAGGCCCTCTAACCCATCTCAACCCCCTGCTGCTAAATCAAGTTATCTACTAGAGATAAATCCCACTGACTCAAATACCATTAATCCAAAGAACTACATTCAGCCTTGGAATGCTGATCAAAAGATTGCACACTGCTTATGGTGTGTGTGTGGAAGGGAGGACTGCTAAACACATTTTAAGCCAATAAATCTCATTTACATTCAGAAAAAATGCATGCAAACACGGAGGAGCCACTTTATTTATTTATTAGATTTACATCTTGCCCCATTAGCCAAAAAGGCTTTCTGGGAGGATTACAAGATTACAATGTACATAATAAAAATCAGTAATATTAAAACAGCAAAAATGGAGCAATACAATCTAACAATCAAACAACAAAGCACCACCATCAAATTTTGTAACAGCCTCAAATCTTTACCCATAAAAACACAATGAAAAGCACAACAGCATTAAAACATAAAATACCATAATATATTACAAAACCTTAAGATTATCTCAACAATTAAAATATCAGGTAAATAAGAAGGTCCTCGCTTGGCACCAAAAAGAACAGAGAGAAGGTGCCAGGCAAACCTCTTTGGGGAGCTGATTCCAGACTCAGGGAGCCACTTCCAGGAAGGCCCTTCTCCTTATAAACCCCCTCATTTCCTTCAAAGGACCACCAAAGATGGCCTAAGGACCAGAGGCACTCCTTTAGATAACCTGGCCCCATGGAACATCATCACCTGTTTTAAGCAACCAATGAGCTGTTGGGGACAAGGAGGGGAGAGTTTGTATGCATGCATGTATCTATGTATGTATTTAGGAGGCTTCTATGCCGCCCCATTCGCCAAAGCCTCGGGGCGGCTCACAATACTAAATAAATAAACTCAATATAAAAACAATACAATTTGCATGGTTAAGCAGCAGTGCCAAGGAAGCTACTGAAGAGAAAAAGTCTTCCTTCGGGTGGTGGAAATCTTGCCCACATAAGGAAAACAAAAGAAAGCACAAGCTCGCCCAAGGGAGCGGCAAGCAGATATCCCAAAAGCTGAAGAGCATACGGCTAACAACATGAGAGCCGACAATCTATCAGCAGAAAGATACCAGGATAAAAGGCTGCTGGCCACGAAAGCAGGACAGGATAAGGAGATTGCAGAGCAGCTGAATGAATTCGCAACAGAGGGCAAAACAGATGCCCAGTCCTGAACTGTGTTTGCATTCAGGAAGGGAGTCTGAGGAATTAAGAGTGACAGTAGTGCCAAAAGATTAAAGCCCCAATCCTAGCGATCAACTTAAAGTTAATAAATCACCAGGACCACATGGTAGCGATCCTAGAATTATTAATGAACTCAAGTGTGACATTTCATATTCTTATCCAAATATGTAGCATGTCGTAAGATCAGCCTCTGTAGCAGAGGACTGGAGAATGGCCAATGTAATGCTTTTTTTAGGGATCCAGGCAGATCTGGGAAATTACAGGTTTATTAGCTTAGCATCAGTTCTGGATAAACTGGATGAAAGTGTTATAAAAGATAGAATCTGTGAGCACAAAGAGGGCCAAGTCCTCCTGAAAAAGAATCGGTATGGCTTCCACAAAGGTAAATTCTGTCTCACTAACCTATTAGAGTTCTTTGAATGTATCAATACACAGGTGGATGGGGTCATTGGGGAGATATCATTTACTTGGATTTCCAAAAGTCTTTTGAGAAAGCCTCACAAAACTCTCTGTAGCGAACTTAACAGTCATGAAAAATAGGGGCGGGGGCTCATATGAATCACTAAGTTGCTGCAGAACAGGAGGCAGAGAGTAGGAGCTGCCCTACTCTGCCAATGGAGCAATCCAAACAGTTGGGTCCCACAGAGTTTTGTATTCGAACCAGTGCTTTTCATACTATTCACAGATGAACTGCAATTAGGAGTAAGCAGTGAAATGACCTGGTTTGCTGATGACACCAAACTATTTAGGGTGATCAAAGCCAACAGAGACTGTGAGGAGCGCCAAAATAATCAACCAAGCTGGGGGAAAGGACACTGAAGATAAAATTACCAAGGTTGTACTCCCCTTATTCAAATCTTTGGTGTGAGTGTGCTTAGGATATTTTTTACAGTTCTCATGGATGTGCCTGAAAAAGGACATTACTATTTTGGAAAAAGTGCAGAGAAGAGCAACTAAAATTATCAAACCCTGTGAGAAACAGATATTACAAATAAGACTGCTAAGCTTAGGCAAAACGTGAGTAAAGGGAGACATGACAAAGGTGTTGTAAGTCATATGTGATGTGCAGAAGAGGGGAGGGGGGCATTTCCCCTTTTTCCCATAATACTAGAACCCGGGGTCATCCCATGAAGCCAACGGAAGATACAGGACAGTTGGAAGGGTCACAGCACAGAGTTAAACTATGAAATCCACTGGTGCAGGAAGCTGCATGGTTTTAAAAGGGAACTGGACGAATTCAGGGAGGAAAGGGCTATCAATGTTACTAGACTTAAAGGCCACATGCCTGCATACACCAGTTTCTGGGGAACTTGAGAAGGAGCGGACTGCTGTACCCATCCTGCTACAGGGATTCTGTGGGCAGCTGGGTTGCCTCCACGTGACCTGGATGCTGGACTGGATGGACTACAGGTCTGATCTATCGTGTCTTGTCGTACGCTCTCATTCCTTCCGCACACCCGACACTTCTCTTATAGGCGACCTATAAGAAGTTCATTCACAGGCTGTTGAGCATGACATGCAATCTCACGATGCTGGGTTGTTTAAGAGTATATGCAGGCTACTCAGCCTAGCATTCCAGATTCGCACATTACATCACACACTACAAATGGGCTGATCATAGGTTGCTGGTTAAAAATGGAACTAGGCTGTGTAGCACAGACAGCTTCTCATGCACAGTAGCCCACAGTTTAAACAAACCATGTTTTGTGCAAACCAGGTCAAAAAGTAATTTTATTATAAATATTGTCAGTAACTGAAACACACACCTCAATACCAGCAAGAAGATAATATTGATAATTCAGTAAGTCAGGCAGATCTTTCAAAAGGGCCACAAGTAAAACGTTAAAATGGGTTTGGTTTGTTTCAGTGGTAGAACAGCTTTAAGTCTTCAGGAGGTGCCCTGTCTCTCATTATACTCCCCTCTGCCTCTGTGTAGACTGCTTTAATCAGCAGCCACTTCAGTTAGCATTTCACCAAATGACACTGATTCAATCAAGCTCGGCAAAACATTTTCCCCAAAATGCTTCCATCATCTGCATTCCTTGAAAAATGCCCAGCCTTTCTCCATCACAACTTTGCAGCAAGAAAGCTCCACTGCATTTGAATTCATATTTTGATGGAAACATAAAGGGAATCCATTGCTTTTTCTTCTCTGGTTAACACAACACGTCTTTGTCTGAAGAAAAGAAGCGAGAAGAAGAAATACTCAACCTGCTTCTCTCCCCCCCTCCCCCGCCATTTGACAGTTTCTAGCACAAACTGAATTCCTTCTGGATGAAATTCAATCAACAGGAAATACAAGCTATAACCTGAATGCTTATCACCAAACAGACAAGGAGAAGAAAAAACAAAAACAAAAAATACAGCTGGTGCAATTTTTTTAAAAAAGCTTTCAACAATGAATAGTTATTATACTGCCATATTTCATGACTCCTCTGTTTACACAGAAGAATACAGAACTAGTTTCACCCTGACGCTCTTAATCCACAATGCAATGATAGACTTAATTGTCCTGATTATTACAGTCCCGATAAATGAACTCTTAAAGCAATCTTTTTCAATAGGAAAACAATTCTTTATCCCCACTCCAATCTGTATTCATGATAGAAAATTAATGCAGCTGAACATTTCTTAGCATTGCAATATATCTGCTTCCAGGCCACAGATGTTATGTGGTGACATCCTCAATCACATTAAATCCAAGTCGTCTTAAAACCTGGGTTCCACCAACAAGACAGGGGGGCGGGGGGAGCTGCTTCTTCCCCACCACCTAAAGTTACACAATGCCACAGCATTTGCGTTGATCCAGAATATTCAAGCACGGAAGGCTTGCCTACGTTTTGCGAGAACATCCTGACACTATTGTACTATATATGCCACATTCCCTGCCTCTACAACACATCCGAAGCAGCTTGCAGAAGAAAAGTGGTACATGAGAGAACCGACGCATTCTGCACCTCCTGTAATAATCCCCCTGCACAGCCCCACAGCTTCCCCATGCAAACCACAGATGAAGCATCCAAGTTTTTTGATAACTGCCACCCCAAAATCAAAATCACAGCGATTGTAAGGAAACGCTTGCAAGCCTACACCTGTTCTTGCATGGGGTGGGGGGAGCACTGCCTTAGCGTGCACATGCTCTTGGGAGATGGTTCAGCACCTATGTGCCAGAGCCCCTCCTCACCAGCCAGACTACCCTCAGGAGACCTTCTCTCAGCATCTGCCCCCATGCCAATATCCTGCGTGGAACATGGCAGCTCAACGGTATCATCTTTTTAAACAAAGTTTGCTGCAGACGCTCAGCTGCAAGCCTATGCATAATTACCTGAGTGTAAGTCCCACTCTCTCGAAGACTTAGGTTCAAGCAGGCATGCACAGAATCTCACTGCAACAGCTATTTTATGAGAGCCGTCACTTCCACTATGCACGCAGCTGTCTTTGCCCCATCTGTACGGCCACTTATTTTCACAGTCACAGTTGTGTTTTCATCCTTCCTGGCCTGAATGACTTTTGCCATCATCTTCATTGCTGCCGCTCTACCCAATCTCCTTCTGAATGCTCTTCCCTGCAATCTGGCAGGTTCTCACTGGGAGAAAGTTCCACATATTAAACAAACTAAAATATTCCACCCCAGCTCCTGCCCACCAAATGTTCTCGCAAGTTGTCATTCCTGTCATCTGTCTGAGTAGTGGCAATACCAGAAACCCCAAACACCACACTTAGCTTGCCTCTTGGCAAGCCCATTAGCAACTGCTTAATTAAGACAGTCCATACAAAGGACCATTGCCATTTGTGACATCAGCTTTCATTCTCTCTCGTATCAGCCCAGGGGCAAACATGCCATCTCTACTCCCTATCAGCATCCCTTATACCAGGGTAAACAACCAGGGGTGCCCCAGATGTTTTTAACCAGGGCTTATGGGAGTTGTAGTCCCATGCCATGCAGACAAGACCTTGCCAAGGCTTCTTCCCGAGAAGTGTTATGCAAAATTAATCAGCTCTGCCATGCAGCTTCCTTGTGCTTGTCAACTCCAGAAATCTTCACCCCGAAAGGCCCCTTCATCATCCCCAAATGCTACTGACTTGTGCCAACCTGTTCTGTCCTGTGCGATCCACCTTCAACCCATATGGATAACATGGTCTGAGTCGGCAATGTCCATATGAGCATCCACAGATCCTCTCAAACACATACGCAGGTCGCTTCCACTGCAGACTCGGTGTCTGTGTCACCTCTGCATTTATAACCTGTGCTCCCAAATTCTACTATTCTCCTCTACCCCAAAGCTTGCACCAGTCTGTCCTGCAGCACCATGGCATGGGCGATCCCATGGTTTGATGTTGTAAACCTTTTAGAAAGCTCATGAGCTGCAAATGGTATATAAAACTTGTTAGATAAAATAAATAACTCCCAATCTTGTTTACTCTCTTCAGTGTCCTGGCCCTACCAGGGCACCTACTAAACCCGGAGTACTATGTCAAAACCGTCTCTCCAACAAAGCGGTGTGAGACTAAAACAGGTGCTCTGTAATAAACGTCTAGAAGCTCCTCCTCCCAGGAAAGCCTATTCCCCAGACAAAGTGTATGCCCCCAATAACCAAATCATAAGCCTCCACGGAGCTCAGTGCTCTTTCGACATCTCCGTTCGGTAAAGGACTTTGGGATACGAAACCTGCCGCCCTCCAGCTGTTCCAGATGTTGCCGCTCCCACCACCTCCCTCAGCACGGCAATGGGGGGAGCCCAGAGAACTTCAGCTACTGGGCACCGGAGAAACAGATGAAGAGGAGGAGGAGGAGGAGGATCCGGAGAACGACCAGTTCCCCGCGCTGCACGTGCCCAGCTCCCCCCCGCATCTGATCCTCACAACAACCCCGAGAGGCAGGTCCGCAGGAAGCCGGCGGGGCTCAAGGTCGCCCCGCGAGCTGCTGCTCCGCCGAAGGGGAGCGGCGCCGGGGGCTCCCGGACCTCAGCCTCCCAGGCTGCCCCCCGGCCGCGCCGTGCAAAGCGCGCTCCCGCACCCCATGGCACCCGAGGGCCCCCGGCCGCCCCCCCGCTCCAGCGCGCCCCCGCCAGCAGCCCCCGGCCGGCGGCAGCCTGCTGCCCCGAAGCCTCCGCGACCCGCTCCAAGGGACGCACCCCCGCAGGCGCGCGCACGGGTGCAGCGAGCCCGCGCGCCCCCCC
>JAIXND010000767.1:2512341-2534599 GCA_023646645.1 Varanus salvator macromaculatus | reverse complement strand
GCCCTTGAAAGCGAGGCAGAGCCCCACAGCGCCCTCCCGAGCCCCGGGGCTGCACCGGAGCCGGCAGGACGGGTGTGCGACAGCCCCCTCGCGCCCGTGAGCGCCAGCAGCTGGTGCATGCAGGCAGCCCGCCTGCCATCATGGCAGAAGCAGTAGCCATCAGGACTAGTAGTAGCCCCGCTGGCCTGCTGCTTCTGCATGAGTTTGCCCATTCGCCGCATGAAGTCGTCCAAATGAGTGGCCATCGCGGCGTCTTCTGGAAGGAAATGCCGTTGTTCGGCGGTGCACTGGGTTGAAGAAGTGCATCCTGATCTTGCAGCTGGGCATATGAATCAGCATAGGCAAATATAATGCAAAGCAGTGAACTCTTAATTCCTTTACGTTTATAAATATCTAGGCCGCTGAATAACCCGACAGGGCTTCCTAAGTGGCGGACAACAATAAGATGCAGACCGGCACTACAATTCCTTGCTACCGAGGGGAGGGGCAGCTCGCTCGCTCGCGCCCGGCGACAAGTTTCGGCTTTTCCTTCGCTGTTCATTCCCGGAGCACATTTTCTCGCAAGCAAATCTTGGCTCCCGGAAAGCGCAGGGGAACCACGACGCGAGCAGCGATTTTAATCGCGACACCCACGGCCACTGGGAGGGAGGGCGAAGCCGTGCTCTTGCAACCGGGCGCCCTCCGGCTGTGTTTGGGGTTGCAACTCGCATTATCCCCAGCCAGCAGGAGTTGCAAGCCAGCGCATCTGGAGGGCGCCAGGGTGGTCGCGGAATTCTTCGCGGTGGGGGAGGGAATAAAATTCTACCCAAGATCGGCCCACCGGCTGGGACAAGTTTGGTTATTTTTTTTCCTGCTGAAAAACTCAGGACAGCCCTGCAGAAGCAACCCGTCTCTTGCAGAGCCCAGCGGAAGCTATGAGAGCCGAGGGAGCGACCCCCCCCCCCGCCCTCAGCATCCCAAACTGAAGCATCCACCCGCGCCTCACCGGCCTTCCCCAGCAGGGTTGGACTACTCCTCCCATCATCCCCAACAGGCACTGCCAGCTGGAGGGCACCGGGAAGGGAAGGACACCTGCGACGGAAAATGAAGGGATGCTGAGGAAGCCGGGGGTCTCAGGATGCGCGCGCACGGCATCCCTACAAAAGGCCCTATTTGAGATGCTGGGAAGGGCCACGCTCGGGCCTCTCGGGCCTCTGGGCGGCAGCAGAGAGCGCGAGCAAAGTGTGCCAAACGCTCTTCCAGCCGGCCTGGAGGCAGATCTCTGGCAGCTGGGCAGAAAGACGCGCACGCGAGGGAGCCCTTCATTGGGATCGTGCAGCCACGAGAGGTCGTTGAGGCCCCATCGGTGCGGGTGTTCAAAGATAGGCTGGACGTGCACATGGTGGGCATGTCCTGAGCAGAGCCGGCTGGTGCTGGAGGTCAGACTAGATGGCCCGGGAGGCCCCTTCTGACTCGCTCTGTTCCTGTGTTTCTATGTATATACATCTCTGGAGCACCTGGTGCAGTTCTGGAGGCCACCCCTGAGAAAGGGCACTGCAGAGTTGGAGAAACTGCAGAGAAGGGCAACGAACACGATGAAAGGGCTGCAGCAGCTCTCCTGGGAGGAACAGCTTCAACAGCTGGGATGGCTCAGCTTAGAAAGAAATCGGGCCGGGGAGAAATGTTGGCGGTGTTCGGAATACCGTGCAATGTGGAGAATGTTTTTCTCCATCTCCCATCAAATTAGAACCCAGCGGGGAGGTCCCACGGGTGGGAGCTGAGGGCCATGGGATTCAGGACAGCCGAAAGGAAGTCCTTTGCACGACGACAGTAGCCCTCTGGACTATTGGGGTGGAATATATACATAAATAAGCATATCATTAAACTCTGGAATTCAGTGCCGCGGGAAGCAGTGATGGCCACCCATTTGGAGAGCTCTCAAAGGTGACAGGTTTAACTGGGAGTCCTGCACCAAGCACTGGGTTTGTCCCATTGGCCTTTTGGCCCCTTCCAACTCGACTATTCTATGATTGGACAAATTCCTGCAGGAGTAGGCGACTGCTAGCCTTGCTCTGCTACAGAGGTGGCTTACCTGTGTACACCAGTTTCCGAGGAGCTTCGGCAGAAGGTCTCGCACGCCTCCTGCTGGTGGGATCCTGTGGGCAGCGGGTTTGCTACGATGTAAAAGGAGTGCTGGAGTGGATGGGCCTTGGGCCTGATCCAGCAGGGCTGTTCTTATGACATGCAGAGGTTGTGTCAGGGAGAGGCAAACTAGAACTGAGCCCTGAATCTTTCCTTTGATGCCCCAGATCTCTGTGGAGCCACCTGCCCCACTGTGCCCCAGTTCTGCTGCACCAAATCCCTCCACAAAGAGCTGGTGTTGTTCACTTCCTGCTGCGCACACAGACCCCATGCACAAGTCCGTCTGCCTGAGGTTTCCTTCTGAAATCAAACGCCACCCTTCCCTCTGTCCAGAGATTCCATTTTACAAGCAAAATGGTCTTTTAAAGGCAGAGAGAGAGAGAGATTTTAGATCATATGTAAATATGTTGTTGTTATGTGCCATCATGTCATTTCTGACTTATGGCAACCTTATAAATAAAAGCCCTATCCGTGAAAGTTCTACGTGCAAGGCAGCAGCTTTCTCTCTGGAGTCAATCCATCCCATATTTTGGCTCCCTTTCCTTCTCCCACTGTCAACTCCCCCCAGCACAAGGGCCTTCTCCAAAGAGCTTTGCCTTCTCGTCATGTGTCCAAAGTCAGGCAGCCTTGGCTTCTAGAGACAGTTCTGGCTTGATTTGATCCAGGACCCACTTGTGGCTGGGGAACGGGGGTGAAGTCTGGGCAAGCGGGAGCAGCCGCCTGGGGAACCCTGGAACAACAGGCTGTTTTTCCTGCCAGCCCAAGGACAGGCACCCCCACCCTAAGCCTTTTGCCACAATACAGCTGCTCATCTCCAGCTCCAGCAGTGTTTTCCCACTCCTGCATCCTTCTGGTTTCTTTCTGCAAAAAGAAAAAATAACTGTTACGGAGGAAGCCATGCAGTCCCTGGACAGTACCTCTCCCCCCCCCTCCCAATGTGTGTGTGAGACAGACAGACAGACAGACAGGAACTCCCTTTGCAGCTGACGGGAAGAGAAGGCAGGCAGAGAAGCACAGTTGGGCTTGTATTGGATTTCCACGTGTTCCTTTCTCCCTCCCTCCCTCCCTCCCTCTCCCTCTCTCAGATCTAGAGACCTTCCATCCAGAAGCACCCAGCTATGGGATCCATGTGTCTCAGTGTCTCATGTGTCTAGGCCTGTCTTTTCCAAGGGAGGACAGCCACAAGTTCGTTGTCTCCACCTGCTTTCCTGCATGCAGAGATCTTGCCAACTTGGCATTAAAAAAAACTTAATTAGCCTGCGAAAGGTTTCTTGAAGCCCTTCAAGATTTTAAGGCTGGACTCCTATTCTCACTTACCAGGGAATCTGTCCAAGTATACTCAGCGTATTATTTATTTATTTGATTTATATTCTGCCTTTTTTCTTACAAAGAACCCAAAGTGGCTTGCAGCATTCTCCTCTTCCTGCTCTCAGTCTTACCCCCACAACAACAACCCTGTGAGGTAGCTTGGGCGGTCTGTGACTGGCCCAGAGTCACGCAGCTGGCTTCATGGCCGAGCGGGGACTCGAACCCAGGTCACCTGCGTCCCAGCCCTGTGCTCTTAACCGCTACACCACTCTGGCTCTCTGCAGCTTTCCTCTGACTAGACACAGATAAGATTCCACGGATTGTCAGCTTACAATTGTTACGTATTGCTTGGTGTGCAAATCCTACGACATTATTTTTTGAGCTCATGCCCCACCTTTTCCTCTTGCAAAGGAGCCACGTCCTTTTGCATGCTCCATCTTCTCTCCATTTTATTCTCACAACAACCTGTGAGGTAGTTTCGGCGGAGCCTCGAAACCTGGCCCAAAGTCACGCAGCCGAGCAGGGCCTAGAACGGAGGTCTCCCAAGTTGTAGTCCGATGCTCTAACCACTATACCACATTGGATCTTATGTACCGTATTTTTTGCTCTATAAGACTCCCTTTTCCCCCCCTCAAAAGTCAGGGGAAATGTCTGTGCGTCTTACAGAGTGAATATGTGTGTGCAGTAAGTCTGTCAGATGTGCAGCCCATGGGGAAGTGATGGGGAATGTGCCTGTGATTATGTGCCCATTTGGTTCAAAATATTTTTTTTCTTGTTTTCCTCCTCTAAAAACCAGGTGCGTCTTATGGTCAGGCGCGTCTTATAGAGTGAAAAATACGGTATATGTATATGTATTACAGTGGTACCTCGGCTCACGAACACCTCAGTTCACAACCAAATCAGGCAGCGAACAGAAATTTCGTACAAATTTTGCCGCAGGTCGCGAACTCTGCATTGGGTGACGATCGCGAGCGCACCCTCCTTCCCTGCACGGGTGCCATCGCAGTCATCCTGGTGGGGCGGGGGGCGATGGCCACCATTGAGCCCCTGTTCCCTGCCTGAGCATGCCCGCCCCTGCGCCCGCCTCCCCTCCAGCGTGCCACAATCGCACCAGTCTCCCCCCACACACACATGCTCACTTGGGGTGGGGGGAGATGGCTGCAATCTTTGTTGTTCGTCACTTTGCTTCAAATTTTTGTGAGTAAAAAAATTAGTTGCAGAACGGATTAATTAACCTTATTGACATTCACCCTTATGGGGAAATTAGACTTGGCTCATGACCAATGTGGGTCACGACCAGAGTCCTGGAATGGATTAAGTTTGTGAGCCAAGGAACTGCTGTATCTTTTATATGTATTGGATCTTTTTATATATATATATAGAGAGAGAGAGAGCACCCTTTCTGCTATATTTGGCCTCCACCATCTCTTCCTTGCTTGGCATGGAAGCAGGCAGGGGTGCTTTCCTTGGCCACCGTGTGAGGAGAGTGCCGGACCAGGGAACCAAACCAGCAACACGTTTTGCGGCGCCTGTCTTCCTCCGGACTGTCCCTGGCCCCAGCCCCTTCAAGCGAGCGCCAGAATTCAGGCCGCCATGTTGAGCCATGCCAGAAACCGGCTCTAGCCTTCTTCATCTCCTCTGGGAGCTGAGTTTGAATTGCCGGTTCAGATGAAGCGGTCTCAGAGCATTTGGCACAACCGGCTGATGCTGGAAAAGATGGTGCTTCGTAGCAGCTGAGAAGACCGAGGCCAAGTTTCGGGAGGGGAGGGGAGCGCTAGCGAAGATCACAGCCGTGCCCTTGCTAATGAAAAGCTTCTGCTGCTAAAAAAGAACAAGAAATAGAAAAGAAAGTTCATGTTCATATATCTCACATCCATTCATCATCTTTAAAAACATCTTAAATATCAGATAAAGGATTTCAGCCTAACCAGCACTACAAACAAATTTGTCTATTTGTTCAATATTAGTAAAAAGAAAAGATTTGGAATTGTGTAGTGCTGGTTAGGCTGAAATCCCTTAATATCAGATAACCGGCAATTCACTTTTACAAAGTGTGGAGAGTCTCTTTTCTAATATGAAAAAGAGGACTTTGCAAGAAATGGAGGACTGATTCTGTCACAGAAGGAGAAAGAAGATTGTGACTTCTATCAAGTTTGGGAATCTTGTTTGTTATCGGCTGGAGAAACGGGACCTGGCTTAGATCTAAAAAAGATTTTATAAGACGTTTTAGACAGATTTGAAATGATCATAGAATGTTGGAGGATGTGTAGTGAGAAGCTGACTCAGTAGTTCTGATGTTTGTGATGATGGATATCAATATTGTTGTGAAAACTAATTTAAAAAGTTGTAAAAAAAAAAGCTTCTGCTGCGGTTCGTGTTCTCAGTGTTGGAAGGGTCTCCTTTTGTGCAAAAACGTGTCTTTTTGCATTACCCTTTAGACCTGGGACACCGCCCCTGCCCGTCCGTGTTCTGCAGCTGCCTGGGATGCCGCAGAGACTGCGTGGCTTCTTTGCACGGTTGCTGAGCGCTCCGGACGCACGGTTCTTGGGCCAAAAGAACCGGAAGGTTTGCTCCGGCGTGTTGGATGAATTGCCGGGCAATGCAGGCAGGGGAGTCGGCCTGGCATGGAGCAGGGTGAATCGCCTCCCATCCATTCTTGTTGTTTGCAGATGGAAGGGATCCAAGTCCTAACCTCAGAAGACCTCGCACAATTGTTTGTTTGTTTATTTAAAACTTTTGTATGACATCCCTTATGCCCTGGCATCTCGGGACAGCTCACAATCCATAACATTGAAATATAATAAAATCACATGTATAAATAACATAATTCAATAAAAATTTACATAAAGGACAAAATCAAAGCGACTGTTCGACACAATTTAAATATTCATTTTTAAAATAGTGATTACATAAAAAGGTTTTGACCTGGCGCAGAAAAGAATATAAACTAGGCGCCAGGCGCACCTCTCCAGGGAGCTCATTCCATAATCTGGGTGCCACCGCAGAGAAGGCCCTGCTACGGGTAGTTGTTCTTTTTATCTCCTTTAAAGAGGCTCCCGGAGCAGAGCCTCTCCCGCATATCTTAAGGGACGTGAGGACATGTAAGGGAACAGGCGCTCCTTCAGGTATCCTGGTCCCAAGCTATTCATCTTTTTCATTGTTCCATCTTCTCTTCCTTAAAGGATAGTATGCTGTAAGAAAAAAAGACTGATGAAATTATAATTGTGAGCCACCTAGGGATGCTGTTGGTGGAATAGGTGGCATATAAATATTTAAATAAAATTAAATATTATATTTTATTATTTTATTTTGTATAGATAGATATAGTGATACTGTATTCTATAATCTACTCTAGACAGCATACTAAAAAGCAGAGACATCACCCTGCCAACAAAAGTGTGTATAGTCAAGGCAATGGTTTTCCCAGCTGCAATGTATGGCTGGGAGAGTTGGACCATAAGGAAGGCTGAGCGCAAAAGGATTGAGGCCTTTGAGTTGTGGTGCTGGAGGAGACTCCTGCCAGTCCCTTGGACCGCAAGGCGATCAAACCGGTCAGTCCTAGAGGAGATCAACCCTGACTGCTCTTTAGAAGGCCAGATAGTGAAGATGAAACACTTTGGCCACCTAATGAGAAGGAAGGACTCCCTGGAGAAGAGCCTGATGCTGGGAAGGATTGAGGGCAAAAGAAGGAGGGGGCGGCAGAGGATGCGGTGGCTGGATGGGGTCACTGGGGCAGTTGGTGTGAGCTTGAGTGGACTCCAGGGATGGTGGAGGACAGGAAGGCCTGGAGGAATGTTGTCCATGGGGTCGCAATGGGTTGGACATGACTTTGCAACTAGCAACATAGTGATAATAATTATGATGCATTACAGCTGTGTCCCACCTTTTTTCCTCATGTAAGGAACCCAGCGTGGCTCACATCACTCCATTTTATCCTCACAAAAACAACCCTGTGAGGTAGGCGAGGCTGCGAGTACGTGACTGCCCCAAAGTCACCCTGTGAGCTTCATGGATGAGTGGGGACCGCAACCCAGAGCTCCTGAGTGCAGCTCTCCAACCCCCACACCACATCATTTTGCGCATTCAAGAAAGCCAGCGATGTTTACATAATCCTCCTCCACTTTATCCACACAACAATCCTGCAAGGTAGGTTAGGCTGGGAGTCCAAGACTGGGCCAGAGTTACCCAGTGAGCTTCATGGCCATGTGGGGAGTAGAACCCAGTTCTCCCAACAAGTTCTAGTCCATTGCTCTAACCACTAGGCCACACTGGCTCTGCCCCCACATCTTAATTAGGCCATTCTAGTGCTTTCTAGAGCTATAATTTTTATACCCAATATTAAAGGTCACTCATGTGTAACATTTTAAATTCTTTTAGGCTGCTGTGACTAGATTATCATCAGACTGCTTTTTGGGGTTGTAATTTTTGCTTTTCCATATGCTAGTCAGGCCTGCTCCTGGACTCTTCAAGGGTGAGGGGTAACTTGAACAGGAGCCTTCCCCTGCCTGGCACACTCAAGCTGCATTGGACCACAATTCCCTCTTTTCCGGCCAGCGTGGCTAACAGCGTGGCCAGGCCAGCAAACAATGAAACCCGTGGATTTTCCACCATCCAGGCCAACTTGCCGACTCTCTGAGATGCATGGGATTTCACACTCTCGCTAAGAAGCCCCCTCACTGTTTCCCTGATGGGGTCACCTGTCCGGATTCAGACAGCACAGCGACCCATCAGGGGTACAGCAACCCTGCGACAATCTCTGGGTTGTCAGAATGATTTGTTGCCCAGGGACAAACCACCCAGTGGGAAACAGTTTGCGTTCGCATGACGAAACAACCCACCACGGTTTGTCACCTGCAGTGGGTTGCTGCGTCACGCAAACTGAGCTGCCGGACCTTAATTTTGTGAGCCGCCCCGAGACTTTGTTGCGATGGGGCGGCATAAAAATGTTTTAAATAAATAATTTCCGGAGCGTCTCTGTGTTATTCCGTTGTAGCAAGGACGACAAGAATTCGTACGCAACCTCACATGTATTCTGCTATAAATTATTTGGCACTGAAGATGGCTCAGAAGCTACGTCTTGTGCTGCAGCCAGGTGGATGGAACGGTCAAGAAGATCTCGGCGCGGATTCTGGCCACCCTGTTGTGGCTGCCTGCATGTTTTTGAGCCCAGTTCAAAGTGCAGGTTTTGACCGATAAACCTTTGCATGGCTCGGGACCACAATACCTGACGGAGGGCCTTCCCTCAGCAAGAACCAACCCATGCACTAAATTGGTCACGCAAGGCCCTCCTCCAGGGGCCTCTTCTGGGGGACCCCCAACTGTGCCCCCATCTGGTCCCCAAGTCTCCTTTCCGTGGCTTCCCTGCTTATTTATTTAAGCCATTTGTATGCCGTCCTTTGCAAAATCCTTAGCACGGCATACACAAATAACATTCCAAAATACATAACAATATTATAACTAACATAAAACATTCCACACAATATTCTCTCTTAATTCATAAAAGTAATAAAATTAGAATGGAACTGTATATAAATGAGCAATATTAATAAAATAGTATTGGTTGTTAAAATGGAGATTAAATAAAAAGGTCTTTACCTGGTGCCGGAAAGAGTAGAGGGCTGGTGCCAGGCGGACCTCTCTGGGGAGCATGTTCCATAGTCTGGGTGCCACCGCAGAGAAGGCCCTGCTCCACGTGGAAACCCTCTGTACCTCCCTCAAAGGGGGTTCCCAGAGGAAGGCCTCCCCTGCTGATCTTAAGGGGTGTGAGGGCATATAGGGGAAGAGACGTTCCTTCTGGTATCCAGGACCCAAGCCATGTAGGGCTTTACAGGTAAGTACCAGCACCTTGAATTGGGAAAGCTGTTCTAATTTCAAGGTTGTGGCTTCCTTGATGGAGTCAACCCATTTGGATTTGGTTTTCCTTTCTTCCGCTGCCTTCTACTTTCCTCAGCAAGATTGCTTTCTGCAGTGTGTTTTGCCTTTTCATGATGTGCCCAAATATGACAGCCTTCGTTTTGTCATTTTTGCTTCTAGGGCTTGATCTAGGACCTACGTCTTGTCTTTTTGTCGGTCCAGAGTATTCACAGAGTTCTTCTCTAGCACCATGCCTTGAATGTATGAATTTCCGCCTTATCAGCTTTCTTTGCCGTCCGCCTTTCACAGCCCAACTTTGAGAGCCAGTGTGGCGTCGTGGTTAAGAGCATGGGACTGGGACTCAGGCGATCCGGGTTCGAGTCCCCACTCAGCCATGGAGCCAACTGGGTGATCTTGGGCCAGTCACAGACTCTCAGCCCAACCTACCTCACAGGGTTGTTGTTGTGGGGGTAAGGCTAAGAGCAAGAGGAGGAGAAGGCTGTCAGCCACTTTGGGTTCTTTGTTTGTTCCCCCCTTTTATATTTTCTTTTAAATACAGAAGAAAAAAACCATAAACACAATACAACAATAATAATATAACCTACAAGAACTCAATTAATAATTAGAAAAGTAAATGATAAAGTGCCCCCACCAACCCGGAGACCAATACTACCTGCACTTAATTCACATATTACAACAATTAATAATATATAATATACTTCAATTATATCCATATCCCCTCCAGAAATTCACATAATCTCGATTAGCTTTACAGCCTTTGCCTTCTATCAGTACTGCTTTTACCATTTTGGGTTCTTTGTACGAAAAAAAGTGTGATATAAATCTAATGAAGAAATAAACAAATTGTAACCAGGAGTACAATAATTTGGATGATTCTGACCTTTGGTCTCCAATAAAACATCCTTACACTTGGATAAACTTTTCTAGTTTCTTCATTTCTGCCCTTCCAAGTCTCCATTTTCAAATTTCTTGGCCACAGTGTCGCTTGAATTGATGACTGAGCTGAAATCAAAAATCCTTTGCAAAAATCTTTCACAACAACCACCCAAAGTTGTATTCTTAGGGTTTTTCCTCTCGGTATCCCACCCAGAGAGTGTCGGCTACTGGAAGGCAGAGAAATGTGGTAAAATGGAACGCAAAACATATTTTGTGCGCTTCATTCCAAACCAAAGCACTACAAAAAGCTTCGCATTACAGCAAGGATGGTTCTGTTAGATTCATCCTAATGCAAATATTTACTACCAATAAATTAGCTACTAGATAAAAATCAATTCCTCCAGGAATGTTCCCTTTGGCAACAGAACTGTGTGACGAACTGCACTCATTTAAGTGCATCATGCTGTGACTCGCAGCGTCTGAAGAAGCCGCATACTCCCTCCCTGGTGAATTTTTTATAAAGCAGCAGGCATGAAATATTTAAATATAGCCCTTTTGGAGTCATTCCCCCTCACTGAACAAAACATGAGCAAACCGAGTTCAATCTGGGTACAAACATCTGTTACTTGCGTAAGTTCGCCAGTGGGAAGGGAGGCAATGCACATCTGCGGAACAGTTTGAGTGGCGCGAGGTTGCTGGCAGCGGTGTGTTTGTCTTCGAGCACATTCCTATCCCACCTCTTGCAGGCAGCCCGGGGCCGTGCACATGCTCCAACTCCTCTCCTCACAACAACCCTGCGAGGTAGATCAGTTGAGTGCCAGTGACCGATGCAAAGTCGCCCGGTGAGCTTCATCGCTGCCTTTCTCACCTTTGTGGGCAAGGCAGGAGAGTGTCCGATTCCACTTCTGAATCGTTAGATGAGGAGTTTATCACGCTGTTGCCCAATCAAAGTTACGCGTGGAGGAAATCATTAGCACCCCTGGCCTCCTTTCATGTCAGACCAGACCAGCCCCTCTTTTATTCCAGCGGTTTTAAGAATGCAAGAGTTAAACTGCATGAGGCCAGCCTATGAATTATTACTAATAATTATTAATTTTATTTCTAGATGCTCCAGCAGGAAACCCCACAGAGGCATAATGTCACCCATTCACTCATGTTCTACCTGGTGGAACATGGGCAAAAGGGTGCCATTGTATGCTCCTCCATTGTTTCCCCTACTGCGATCATGTGAATCAAATGGCGAGTTAAGCTATTCATCCGGCTACCTCGATTTCGCCTGTGATGCCCAGAGTGGTTTCCCAGGGATCCGACAAGCATCTTTTGCAGTCCTACCTGAAGACACACCTGGTCTGTACTTCATGAAAAGCAAGCCTGCTGCTTTCATGCAAACATATCCTTAATATGCTCCTTTTCCTGTGATTTGGCACTAGCACCTCCCCATTGAGTTTTGTTAAGTGCTGGGCTGCAAGGGCATATGAACTGTTTTCATTTTCTTTCCTGTGCTAATTGCCTCAAGAATATATTTTGAGCTCTTCCAACTCCGCTGTTGCTGTCTGCACACTCTAATAAGCTGCAAAAAGGAAGGCAAAACCCGCTAATAATGGTCTTCGAAAGGATCACCTGCTCAAATATCCCTAAATAGGCATGCAAATTAATTTAGAAGCTAACCTCCATCAAGTATTTACATCTACCAGAAATTATCATGCTTGTTCCGCAAACTATTAGCAGCTCCACTGTGAAAATAGCTATTTTGGAAATGTAATTTGCCCTCAAACACACCCATTAAGTCCTAGAATACTTTATTAGGGTGTCCCCTCTCTTGACCTCTGATTTAAACAACTATCATCATGATTGAAACGAGCCCTTTCAGGACAAGATCCCGAAGCGCTTAGCAACTCATTTCCTCCAGCTTTTCATGGATGAAACTGACAATTTAGAAACCTCCCAATTTCAGTTCCAGCCTGGTTTGTGGACCGTGTGACCTTGTTTTCATTTTCCTGGATTTCTCAGTGGCTTTTGCCACTATTAACAACTCCACCGTGTTGCTTTTGCAGGGAGCAATTGCGGGTATGTGAGTTTCATTTATTTAAGGTGCAAATGCAGCCACCTTTAAACAGAAAGGGGAGTACAATGTCCAGCAAGTCCCATCCATCGTAGTCCTTTTTTCTGCAGTCCACTGTGACACAATCCAATGGATGCAAAGCCCAGAATAAGCCTCATTACTTTCTATAGGATTTATTCAGGAGGTGAGGCTAAAGCAACATGAGCATTTTCTTGGGAGTAAGTCCTATTGAACTCAGTGGGGTTAATTCTTAGATATATCTAAGATTTTTTTTAAATGATGTTGAATTAATTATAGGGCTTGTTTAAATAACGGAACCTCAAGGAGTGCTCTGTTCATCTTTGTTCTGTGAAATTTCAAGAGTCACATGAAGCCAAACCTTCTGTGACAACAATCGCAACATGGCAGACTAGTTTCTGGGTAGCCCTTTTGCTTCTTTGAGGAATAGATCCAGTTTCGCCTCTCTTTTAATGGGTCCAGAGGGCCAGTGGGGTTGCCTAGGGGTTAGAGCAAAGACCTAGGATTTGAGAGATCCGGGCTCTAGCCCTTTCTTGGCCATCCAGCTCACTGGACAGTTTTGGACTCTCCCTTCCTCACAGGGTTGTTGTGAGAATCCAGTTGTAGAAACGAGAGTACTTTGCGATGCCTCAGGTTCCTTACAAAAGGGGAAAAGTAACATTATTGCCCATTATGGACTTCAGCACACCAGAAAGTCCGGTACCATCTGTTCATCACAGACAACGCAGCGGTTTTCTGCTGCAATGTCTCCATACCGCTGTCAAATCTTGCAAGACTGAAGGAGGGGAAAAGGTGGAGCCGAATTACGCCCAACTGCAGACCACGCCACCCTGCTGAGTTGCAGGCTAGTACTGAGCCTGCAGAGGATAAAAATTCCTGCCAAGACTTTGACGCCTTTTGCTTAAGAGAGCAATCCTAATTATAATAATAATAATGATGATTATAAATTCTGTTTAACAATGGGGAGGGGAACGGAAGATTTGTGTGCATGGCACAAAACAGGATGGGTTATTCTCGTAGCAGGGAAGACGCCCCCACGACACGACAATTTCTCCCCCTCCGCAATTGTCAGAATCCCGGAATCTCAATTTGAGAAGCGCGAATAAAACTCGGGTTCGTAGGAAAGATCAATCGTTATGAACCTCCGCGGTCTTTATTGTCTATCCCAGGCCCCGCAGTTGACTCACGATAAGGCCATTACTGGGCAGGCAGAGGTGAACTCTGCTGCAAAGCTTCAACAGAAATACAGAGTTTTTATACACTCCCAGTCACATCCAGGTACAGGGCAATTGATGACCGAATGCAGAGATTACAGTAAGATTCTGAGGTCATCCCATGCAGAACAGATAAAAGAATGCCAATCACACTGGAACAATGAGATTACAATATTTCTAATTGCCTGTATTGACATTTTAGTTCAGTAGCTTGAACCCATCTCCAGGTCTGCTCAGACATGTAAATTCAAGCTACTAAGACTATGCATGAACTCAATTGGCCAGGGCACATGGAGCCTCTGGGCTAGGAAGACACTTCCATGTAAACTGAATTCCAACAGTGATTATTTACAATGTATTATTTGGACTGAATGGCTTGTCTGCTGCAGCCCACAGCTAAAGGTGAGAGAAAGGAGTGGGGAATGCCATTTTAAACAGTGACAGCTTGGTTTTGAGAAGGAAGACAGGATTTGATCCTACAATGCAAATGCACACAGAAGCAATGCTTTTCGGACAGGATTTACCCAAATTTTCCCAACACAATCCAGGGGTCTGTGGCTGAGCTGCTCTAATGCCTTCTGACAAGCCCTCCACGGGAGGGGTCTTCAGAGATGGGAGGCAGCTTCAGCTAGAAAGATGATGGCCTGGAATAATGCGCTTTACCATGCAAGGCTTGCCTAGTGGTTATCAACAACTCTGTTACCAAGTCAGACTCAGATGCACTATAAATAATGCATCCGCAGGGTTTGTTTTTAAGGCTCATCAGCACTGGAAGGCACCTGCGCACAGGCTCCTCTTGAGTAAACCATCCCTCAGCATCAACCTTGGTCAGATGTCATCAATGGCTGTTCCCCTCCACTGGCCACCACACTTCCCATCTAATGCCTAGAAATGCCCAGTTATTCCCAGCAGCAAATGCTTAAGAGATGAGGCATTGTTCCCTTACACAGGTTGGATGAATGTCTGCCGGTGGTACTTCTGGGACTCAATATTTGGGGTGTGGGGGGACGGAGGGCGAGAATTAGCAATGAGTGGTGCAGTGAAGCAGCAGGGAGGTCAAGCACATTCTCAGCTGGTCATGATAAACCAGAGGGTGTTGCTGCTCTCTTTTTCGCTCTATAAGACGCGCCTGACCATAAGACGCAGCTAGTTTTTAGAGGAGGAAAACAAGGAAAAAAATATTCCGAATCAAATGGGCACATGATCACAGGCACATTCCCCATCCCTTCCCCATGGGCTGCACATCCGACAGACTTACTGCACACAGACATTCGCTCTACAAGACGCACAGACATTTCCCCTGACTTTTGAGGGGGGAAAAAGGGAGTCTTATAGAGCAAAAAATACGGTAATTTTACAGGATCGTTTTACTTATCCCCTTTTACAAGTACTGCCATCGATGCTTTCGCATTCTTTTTGTACTGGCTTTGTCGTGCCTCTCGTTATCATACCGTCACCCCGAAAGCACTGACTGGGTGTTGACTCTCACTCTGGGTGTATCCATCAGCTCAGCTGTCCACATTTTCCGTCCTCGCCTCTGAATCTACCCGTCGCCACTGCTAGTTTTAACATTTTGCTGAGCCGAAGAGAGTTCGGCCTCATTCATCCATTCCACATCCAGCCTTGGCATTCCAGGCTGCCCACTCTCCAAGTTTATGGCGATCCTTTAATTGCTCCACAGCCTTCCATGGAGTATGACTGCCCTTGTGAAATGTTTATATTGTATGTTATCGATACAAGAAATACAATGTGGATTTTTTTCAAGGGAGAGAGGCAAAATACCTCCCTTTGTATTTTTGAGTGTTCAGAATGTGCTGCATTACAAACCCCATCATCCCCAACATGCAAGTTCATTTGCTGACTGGGAATGAGTTGCAGCCCAATACATACAGAACATGCTTGGTTTTTTCCTTGAGAGGAAACCAGGCCGGGTTTAAGTACAACGCAATGTTACAAAACCTTACAGCTGACGCAACGGAGAGTTTCCAGTATTCCCAGAGCTTCTGTGCCTTGCTTTAGAGTCACTGGCAGGCTGCACTTAAGCCATATTTAACACACACACACACACACACACACACACACACAGAGAGAGCTAGGAAGATCTGCAGAGCTGAAGCTGATTAACAAAGCTGACTTGATGTCTTAAAGCCTAAAGAAGGACCACTGGTTGTTGTTGTTGTTGTTGTTAGTCGCGAAGTCGAGTCCGACCCATCGCGACCCCATGGACAACATTCCTCCAGGCCCTCCTGTCCTCCACCGTCCCCCGGAGTCCACTCAAGCTCACACCAACCACCTCAGTGACTCCATCCAGCCACCTCATCCTCTGCCATCCCCTCCTTCTTTTGCCATCTATTGTTCCCAGCATCAGGCTCTTCTCCAGGGAGTCCTTCCTTCTCATTAGGTGGCCAAAGTATTTGAGTTTCCTCTTCAGGATCTGGCCTTCTAAAGAGCAGCCAGGGTCGATCTCCTCTAGGACTGACCGGTTTGATCGCCTTGCGGTCCAAGGGACTCTCAGAGTCTCCTCCAGCACCACAACTCAAAGGCCTCAATCCTTTTGCACTCGGCCTTCCTTATTGTCCAGCTTTCACAGCCATACATTGCAACTGGGAAAACCATAGCCTTGACTATACGCACTTTTGTTGGCAGAGTGATGTCTCTGCTTTTTACTATGCTATCTAGATACCACTGGTAGTTCTCCCAAAAAAGCCGTTCTCTTGCACTGGGTGCTGCAATTCATGTCTGATATTTGTCCTTTGACGCTCCTGTGTAGAATGACACATTTTCCACATTTTCCATGACCCGACTTGTCATTGCTCCTGTTTTCAGATCCCACTTTGTCAACCTTATCCCATTGCCAAGTTTCCATGGTGGCACTGTCAGTACCATGCCAGTCAGAATCGGCTTGGGACCTGGATATCTAAAGGAACGCCTGCATCCATTTGCAAACATTTAAAAATGTTTCAAATAAATAAATCCACATTTGCCCTCCCGCCCCTTGAGATCGGCAGCAGAGGCCCTCCTCCGGGAACCCTCCGTGAGAGAGATAAGGAGGGCGAGTACCCGGAGCAGGGCCTTCTCTGCGGTGGCACCCCACTTATGGAATGCACTCCCCAGAGAGGTCCGCCTGGCACCTCCTTATTGGATCCTTATTAGACCCGCAACTGGAGCAGCCGGTGAGGCAGCAGAGTTTGGAAGAGAGGCTGTGCATTTCGAGAGGCGTGCGCCAGGGTTCCCGGCCCGGCTCCCAGGTTTACGCGTCCACCAGCTCCCATCTGCCTCTTCTGCTCTGAGGATGGAACAACCTCACAGGCAAGATGATACTGGGCGATTCCAGGCCCAGTCGCAAGCACTCACTCCGATCTACCTTCCAAGGCTGTTGTGAGAGGCTGTAACCAGTCCCCTGCTTTAGAGGAAGAGCAGAGGACACACAGAGCCCCCCGTACAAATGATCTCAACCCATCCTTGTGATGCTTCCCCCAGTGAGCAGACCTGCTTCCTTTCAGCAGCAGCACTGTTCTTAACATTTTTACACTGCATTTCCACAGCCAAAGCTCTCCGGGTCCTTCACAACATTCAAGTCGCCCATCCAGATGTCAGCCAGGCCTGACCCTTCCGGGGTCACTGCTCAGCTTCCAAGACTGAGCCGCCCCGAGGCTGTTGCAAGGGGCGGCATATAAATATTTAAATAAATAAATAAATAAAGACAGACGAGGCAGGATCAGGCACTTCCAGCTACATGGAGGCTTCAGGTGATGCATTTATTCAAAGCTCCCACATAAACAGTCCTTCGCTGAACAGTCCCAGCACGCAGGGTGCTGGCGACGATCCTCCCCGCGGGGACTTCCTGGGAAGGCCCGAAGGCAGGGCAGCGACATTTATTTGGAAATTTATTTATTTGGAAATGTATAGGCCGCCCCTTGCCACAAGCCTCTTGCCACAAGACCTGGCTCGGCGGGGCAGCCCGAGCGGGCGCAGGAAGCCACCGAGGCGGGGCCGCATGATGGGCCCCGGGCAAAGCAGGGCACTGGGGCCCCGACGACGACGGCGACTACAGCTACTGCTAATTTGGGAAGTTGTCCCATTTTCCAAGGGTTAACATGCACAGATTAGCACGGGGCCCACGGGCAAGCGCCCATCAGGCCCACGCGTTCAGACGGCCCTGCACCGACGCGCTCCTTCCAAGCGGGCGGGCAGCCCCCTCGGGTCCTGCCGCGGGCACCAGCGCCCCGAAGCCCCTCGCGGGAGCCCGCCAGCCCGGCCCTTCCCGGAGCAGCGCCGCCTCCGCGCCGGGGCAGCCCAGAGACGCGGGCGGCGCCCTCCCCTCGGCCCCTCCCGCCTCTGCATGCTGGGAGCTGCAGTCCGCCCAGGCGGCCCTGCCCCGCGGACTGCCAGGTGGCCGACTACAGCTCCCAGAGTGCTGCGCGCCGGAGGGCGGCGGGGAGGAGGGCGCCTCCTCGGCGGGTTCCAGCTGCCCGGGGTTCGCGCGCGGAGCGGCGCCGCAGGTACCGTCTGGCGGCTCGGCTCGGCTCGGCTCCGGGCGCGGTGATCTGGGGGGCTCCGGGCGGGCGGGCGGGGAGCCGAGCAGCAGCCCTTGCCTGCCCAGGCAGCGGGCAGGTGAGCGGCGGGAGGGGAGGCGAGGCGCGGGCGCCGCATTCGCAGGCATTGCGTGGCCTCGGGTGCAAGGAAGGGGTGGGGTGGGGGCGCAGCGGCCCCTTCTAGGCGAGTCCAGACCCTTCATTCCCGGGCGGGGAAAGGATTTGTCCCCGTGGCGCGAGAACTTCAGGGCGCAAAGGGCGAGCGGGCTGGAGGGTGCTGAGCGCAAGGAAACGCATCGGAAAAGCTTCCACACAGCTGTGTCTTGCACGCATGCACAATCCAGGGAGAAACTTTGGCTGAACATTTGCAGGGGCTTTCCTGTAAGTTCATCTCCGAGTTGTTGGTTTTCCCTTCTCCAGATTTCTCGCTCCCTTGCAAGCATCCCTGGCCAGGAGACTTGCTCCGTTTCCTCCTGGAAATGGGCTCCACCGAGGGTCGTGGGACTGCGAAGTCCAGTAAGGGAGCGAGCCCGAATTTTACTTTTCTCCAGCTCCTCTTGCATTTTGCCTCTGGGATGGTTCCCTTTGGCTTTAAGATGCCGGCTCTGAAATGAGCCGAGACGTGAAGCAGGGGGTTGTTGGGTCAGGGTTCCCTGAGCCTCGGACCCGTGCAGGGCCTGATCCGGCCCCCCACTCAGCCCTGCAGGGGTGACCCACATCCCTTGCTGACACCTGGACGTGCCGCATCTTGTGCTCCCTGCCCGGCACCGCATCTGCCTGCCTGCCTGCGAGGACTCACGCTGAGTCGGTGCCTGTGCAAATTAGCAAAATGATATGTTTCCAAACACTTCGGTTTATTTACGCTGCAGAGCTGTTCCCGAATGGGAAGTGGTGGGTGGGTGTTGATTCCCCTTGCCTAGCTTCTCTTGTGGAATCTGACTGTCTGTGCAGGGAGGGCCTGAGCCTGTGGCACATGGGTATCTGCAGTCATTTGCTACAGAAGGTGAGCGGGGAAGCTTTGAAAGTCGCGTGTGCTTCAGGTATGTTCCAGAGAGCCCCAGTTAAACATAGTAGCCGAGTGCTAATCTTTAAATCCCACCGAAGAAAGCCACCCCTCCCTCCCCCCCTCACCATGTAATTTACATAACAGAGATAATTCGAGAGGAGCATTTAAAAAAATCTGGTTAGTGTAGGCTTGCGTCTATATTTAGAAGTCCAATGACCCGAATTTCCACTCTTGCTTTCTGATGGAGGGCTGCATGTGCCTGGAAAATTCCCAGTAGCCAAAACAAGTTGTTTGGGGAGAGAGCGGATGAGTGGCAGTGTGGAGACGGGGAGCCCCATGACGATGGCTTAATATTTTGAACTCCTGTCCTTTTATTTCTTAAATTCTTCTGCCCAGGTAGAGGAGACTTGGTGGAGAGGCCCCTGCAGACATGGCCCTGTTGAAGTGTGGTTGGCTCTGGAGACAAAGTAAGTTGGCTTGGGGCTGGCTGGGTGGGTGATCCGGGGACCCCTTTCTTTGGGGGCTGCTAGGTGGCCGGCTGGCTCTCTTCCCATGTTTGCTTTGCTCGCGATGGCATTTGGCTGCAGCTGCATCCTCTGTCTCCGTGGATTTGGGGCAGCTGGGGGGGGGGGTTCTCGTCACAGTCTGGATCTGGGGGCTTAGCAGTCTGCACTTGCTTGGACACAAGTCCCGGGAGTCCCGGAATAGGGCCAGGACTGTGAACCCAAGAGATGTTTGGCCAGATGCTCTGAGAAGGAGGCCAGAGATGGGCTGCAATAGCTTTGCATCCCCGAGGCATCTCACTGAGAAGCAGGATGCAGGACCGGAGCAGGGGGACCCATCTGGTGTCTGATGACCTTCCAATACCTGAGCTAGAATATGCACATGGATACCTCCCCCCCCCCGCCCCCATTGCCAAAGTGTTAACATGCAGTCGGTTTCTTAGCTGACTCTTGGCTTCCCTCTAAAGATGCCCCCAAACCTGTTACTTCCACCGCCCTCTGGATGTTTCAGACTGTGCTTTCCATCATCCCCAGCCTGCAGGGCTGTGACAGCTGGGGATGATGGGGGTTCTGGTTCTGGTGGCCAAGTTGAGGAAGGCTACTGCAAGGAATCACCTGTGTTGCTTGACGGGCATGGATGGTTTGGAATGGGCCGACTGACTTGACAGCAGAAATATTTTATTCATCCTCTGAGCTTATAAAAATGTGTCCTGCATATTAAAGAAGCTTTTCGAGTGCATCTTCCTCTAGGCTGAAGGTATTCCTTTTTTCCTTCCGTGTGTATTTGTCATGTCTGCAGATAACAAGTAAAAGGAGAGCCACGGTAGGCAGGGCTGAGTGGCTGGCGCCAGCGGCCGCTCGCTCCCGGGCTCTGTAGCTGTAGGGCCGGCCCTGAAGACAGGGGAAGCACTCCGTTTTCTCCTTGCTCTTGGGGAGAGGTGAGCAGGCAGCTCAGGGGGAAGGGTGCTCTGGAAGCTGCGGCATGTGCGCAGGATCCTGTCCCCATCCCTTGCATTTTTCACTGGCCAGGCGTTGTGAGGGCATTTCAGCAGGGGAGGGGAGGAAACCACTTACGGGGTTCTTTCATCTCCGCCTCTTCTTGCGCCCGTCCCTCAGTTTTCTGATCTCGGAGGCCAGCTGTTGTGGCAGAACTCTGGATGTCCAATGCCCCACTCAGAGGTCAGAGCATTTTTCCCAGCCTTGGATTAGGGAATCGAATCTTTCCTATAGTTTGCGTTGCTCTCTCGGTCCCATGGGATTGCTCACTTAGATTGTTATGAAATAAACGAGCTTTCTATAATTGCCTGTCTAAAGGCAGGAAGAGAAGGGACTGACCAGATCTCACCTGGGAAGGCGTTCTGGTACTGCAGTGCTACCACCGAGAAGGCTCCGTTCCTGGTACCCATCAAATGTACTTCCACCAGGGATGGGCCACAGAACAGAGCCTGGAAATATGATCACAGGGCTTAGGCAGGAGCACGTAGGCAAAAGCACTCCTTCCAGGCCCTTAATGGCTTGAAAAGTCGATGCCAGCATTTTTAATTGGGCCTGGAAACGAACCAGCACTCTGTGGCTGTAAAATCAATGTAAAGAACTCGGATTGCAGAGCATCAACCGACAGGCAGCCGGTCGCATTCTGCTTCCATTGCAGTTTCTTAGCCACCCTTAAAGGTGGCCCAACACAGAGAATCGCAGTTGTGCCGTGCCTTATTTGCCGCATTGACCTCGCGGCCTTTCTGCCCAGGCCTGCCAGGGCTCTCTAAAATACCAGAACGGGAAAAGGGAAAGAAAAGTTACACGAGGCAAAGCCATGACGCTTCCAACTTGCCTTGGGCCATCAGAGGTCGCCGCAGGAGGTGAGCCCTTCTGTGCCCTGACCGGGTTGCATCTCTCCCTGTGTTTGCATGGAAGGAAACCCACCGATTCCAGGAGCATTGGGCAAGGGGCGCAGATGGAAGCACAGGCAACCAGGCACCAGCCTGTGACGGGGGCTGTTGACCAAAAATGCCCAGATCTGGCTGAATATCAGAAAGGGGGAGCCAAACAGGAAAGAAAAAGTAGGTTGTTTCTGTAGGAGTGGACTGGACAATAAGGGCGGAATTGGAGGCCCGGGTTAGGCAGGGTCCTCCTAGCTCAGCAAAAAGCCAAAAGCCGCAGGGAATGACTGCTTTGGCCAGCAGCGGGGTCCCCAGCCCTTGGCGCTTGCCCCAGGCCAGCTCCAAGATGGCGGCCGCGTCGTTGGCAGCGCCAGGTAGGGCTGGGGCGGATTGGCACTGCGAGCAAAGCTTTTGCGGCATTTGAACACTTGGGGGATTTTCAGTGTCCAAAGGGAAGGCTCCCGCTTAGTGCTTTTGCCTCTCCTCGGGTGTCAAGGACACGATCCTACGCAAGGTGGAAAACAGGCATTTGGGTTGCACCTTGAATATATTTCCCTGCTCTTTGCACGAAGTGGTGCCAAGGGGGCTGACCTCCTTCTGCAGAGAACGGTCCCTTTCTAGTCCAAGGAAAGAGATGCGAAGCCGCACCCATCTGCATTCAACTGAAATGCGCTGTATGTGCACCCAAATTCTAATAAGTATTTTGAACTGTACATAGAAATGAACATGTGCAAAGTTCACATGAACGTTTTCCTTGCTTTTCATCCTTTTTTTGAGATGCCTTGCCTTGCCCCCCTCCCCTTTTTTGCAATTAAAGCACACACACACACACACACACACACACACACACACACACACACACAC
>JAIXND010000766.1:0-99240 GCA_023646645.1 Varanus salvator macromaculatus | reverse complement strand
ACTGAGTGTCCTTTCAGCTTTGACCCAGTCGCTTCATTCTTTTCTGGCGCTACTAGTACTAGCCCTCTGCTCTTCCTCAGTAGCATATTGGACACCCCTCCAACCTGAGGGGCTCATCTTCCGGCGTCATATCTTTTTGCTTTTGGTACTGTCCATGGGGTTTTCATGGCAAAGATACTGGAGTAGGTTGCCATTTCCTTCTCCAGTGGATCACGTTTTGTCAGAGCTCTCTGCTATGACCTGTCCGTCTTGGGTGGCCCTGCATGGCATAGCTCATAGCTTCATTGAGCTATGCAAGCCCCTTCGCCATGACAAGGCAGTGATCCATGAAGGAGTGCTGGACATTACTAGTTAATAAACCATTTATTTTTATTTTTCTAGTCCAAAAGAAGCAGGTTGCTTATTAAATGCCCATTTAGCCTATCAAAGGACCATAACTTCAGAGAAGCATCCCCAACTCAGAACAGACAGACAGTACAACAGCAGCAGCAGCAGCAACAACAGAAAGGGCTCTATTTTGTACAACCCTTTCTAGCCTTTGAAAGACTGGAATACTAAAAGGCTTTACTAGGCTTTATTTCTCTCACCATTGCTGCCTTCCAGGCAAAAATGTTTAGAAAGAACAAAGCTTCTACCTATCAAATGCAGACCAAACTTCAAAACTCAGGTACTTCATTTAACTCCAAGATTTTGCAGTGTTGCTGCAGTGGAAAAGAAAGCTCACAGCAGAGTCCCAGAAGCTTCTCTCAAAAGCCCTACCACACTGTCACCCAAATCCATGGAATCTTATTACTTTCCACCTGCTATCTACTCATACATTGTGTTCAACATTTGACACACATTCTCCCCAAGGTTGTCTTTGTTCGCTTTAAAGAATTGCACAGAAACATTTTTGCCATCGGTTGACTTCACCCAGATGCAGAATGATGTACAGGGCTCTATGGGAAGCACCAAATATTGCAAATGTGTTTTGGATTAAAAAGGGGTGATGAAAGAATTGCATATTTGAGATTAACTGACTGTGGGCTATTACTTGTTCCCTATGTGCAGCCAGCAATCAATGCATGCATATAGTTATTAGCGGCCTTACCTACTGCAGTCAAAGGTAGTTTGGAATGGTACGGCTCCCTTACTAAGAGGAGCTGTCTCCGTGGAACCAATTTAACATCTCTGCAATCTCTGAAAGAGTCAAATATCTCCACAGCTGTAGCCCACAGAGCTATAAAAGCTTTTACTATGTCTCCTTCCAAGATCAGCAAATCTATCTTCTAGCACCATAACCTCCGCCAATCCCCAGGTGAGCACAGTCATGAGCCATCTGCACTTCCTTGCCTCTCTTTCTTTGTACCTTGGCCTCACAGTTCATCCCTGATATCTCCTCTCACCCATTTCTGGAATGCCACAATCATCTTCAGGTGCAGCAAAATCAGGAGCCAGCTCAACAACCCCACGCAATCCCCATAGCCTATTCCTGCTTCTCCATTCAAGTGTGAGAACAAGCACCTTACCCCTCCCTAGGTGTCATGGGGACCAAAGGATTTCTGCCTCCGAGAGAAGAGGGAGACATCCACATGGGAGTCCACCATGGAGTGTGGCCTCTGAGACCCCATCTCAGGCACTGTGGAAACTTCAGCAGCAGTTCTCTTTCCCCACTGGAACTTGGTAATGGAGAAAAGGAGACACACTGGCCAAGAAGGAATGTGAGCCTCTTAGACTCCTGAGACTTCACCCATCCATGACTGCTGTTCTATACCAGCCCTGGGAAGGAATTTGGAGAAATAAAGTTACCCTTGGAGGGATGAAAAGGCCTCTCTTCCATATCTGTGGCTCATGCTGGTAGGCAGTTAATCAGAGGCTTCGGAATTGGAACTCTCCACAATGATGTGTAGGACTGGTGTGTAAGAGCTTCAACTTTATAGAGGAAAGGATATGATATAATGGGCTCTTCTAAATGTTATTTGCCCATTTAACATTCAGTATTACTGCTTTATCATGATTAGATTTAGGTATTTAGGTCGCAAGGTACAACAAAAGGGCATTATAAATGTGGTCGTTATGGGGATGCCAAAATCTCTTTGAAATCAATGCAACATTTAACTGTACATTTTAATTCCATTTGTCTCAATATGAGACTGGCCTAGTCTCATTGGATTACATCTATCTATATTCATTAACAAAATGAATGCCCTTTTGAAGCACTCATTTCATGTGACTCTTTGCCACATATTCATATTAGATACTATATATATTATATATAATGGTAATTCTCTCAATTTCTTTGAAATTTTAGTCACTGTGAGAAGTTCTACCACCAATACCATATATTCTCTATTTGCTAATTTCTAAAATATCCAAATAAAGCATACAGATGTTCTGCAGTATTCCTTGATCCATTTCTTCTGTAATCCACAATGCAGCAGAATTTCCCATCTTTCTAACTGATCCCCAAATGACACAGCACAGCTCTCTTCATCACTTCATGGCAACTGGTAAGGATACTGGCTGGGGCCCAGGGACATGCAGTGATGAGAGGCTGGCCTTATTATTATTTTTTACATCAAAATGGCACATAAACAAGAGGCAGAGATCCTGGAGAAATCTACAGTGGAAACAAATTAGTTCCTGTGACTCAGAGCCTGGATTCTGCAGCAAACTGGTTTTTTTTAAGTCACACAGAAACCACTGACTTTCAGGCTGTTTTAAAAGAGGGATTGGCACTAATCTGTGTTAGTTAATGAGTGGACATAGAACAGAATTCTGATTTTAAAAATTCTGATTTTGTCAATGAGCAGATGACAGAACAAAGATGCCTGGCAATATGAGAAACAGATGGAACAAATTTAACCAAATTGTACAACCCTATCATATTTTAATTTCCCAAATGCCACAGCCCCAGCTGGGTTCCAATGCTGGAATTAATCTGGACAGATAGAAAAGGATCTGAAGCAATACAACATGTGAGAGAGGAGCAATTCTTAATACTTCCTTCAATGTACACATTTTTAGATCCTCACCCCTGCTCTGGCTGAACACTGAAGGAGACAGCATGAAGAAAAGGCACAACTGTTATAGTCATCTCCAGTTTGACTCTAAGAGATGTCAATCCATATGGGAAAAAAGATGGGTAATATTGTTTGTGGTGATTTCATGAATAAATTCAAATACTAAGCTTGAGTTGCCCTGGAACAATTTGTGCCCTGAAAGACAAGTTATACATACCATATTTTTCCATCTATAACACGCCCCCATGTATAGGATGCCCCCCACTTTTCCTAATGTTTTGCAGTGAGAAAGCGGCTGCTGTGCCTGCGCACGCTGCTTTGCCCCTGCGCGTGCGCCCCCCCACAATTGCACCAGTCTCCCCCACCCAGCGCACCCCCGTGTATAATACGCACCTCCATTTTTAGCTAAATGTTTTAAAGAAAAAGTAGTGTCTTATACATGGAAAAATATGGTACTTGTAATAATTAAATAATCACATAAGTAATCATGTGAAGGAAATTGACAATAGAATTAAGGTGCAATGCTATGCATGTTTAGACAGACAAGAGGGTGAAAATTCCCTGCTTGCCCCAGCCAGATAAATCCTATTTCTGCCATCTGGAAAAAGCAGCAGCTTAGCTGGAAAGGCCGTGTAGCTACAACAGTGTGAGGTTTCCTCTGGCTCTTTTAAACCATTTTGCAGCTCAGGACCATGGAACCTGACAAAACACCTCTCATGGTAGGAACCTACCCACCTACGCAGCCCATGGTTTGAAGCCTCCCCCCTTCCACTGAGAAAGCTTTAGAGTGTGTCGACAAGAGAGCTGGTGCTCCTTCCCAATTATGGAACTTTAAGAGTTTTCGTGCTTGTAATGCCAATTACTTGTTGTAAGCCACCTAGAGACTCCTGTAGGACCAGTCAGCAGCATATAAATTTAAAAATAAATAAATAAATTCAGGAAGGCTAAAAGTTTGTACCAGGGAGGTCCCATTGGCTACCATGACTTCTATGCATGCCTCATCTTGCTACACATTGTTAGCCTCACTTATGCAGGCAAGTGCCTAATCACAGCTTCTGATGGACTGAAAGTTCTCCTAATGGGAGAGGTAGGGAGAAGCACTGGAAGGAGACTAATTATATCCAAAGAGGTGAACATAAAGCCCACAGGCCAAATGGGACCTGCCTGGAATCCCAGTCCTGTCCACGAGGGTTTCCAGATGACCTTGCCTTTTCCCTGGCCTCCTTCCCCCATCACTGGTCATCTGATAGCTTCTCAGCTGTGGATGCAGTTTTTCCCTCCCGAAAAGGTTAAATGACCCTTCTAAGACTGAGGAACTGGCAATATACCCTAAAATGTGGCAGCAATTTCGGTATTTTAGTCCTGCCCCTTAGATCCTGTCCCATTTTGCAACACTGGCATGTATCCCTGAAAGCTTCTCTGAAATTGTAGATGAATGAAAAGGTTCAACACCCATCAATTACATGATGCTTGCTATCAGATGTTTTTAAATCAATCAGTACTTAAAAATGGATAGTAGAGATGCGGTGCAATTCTATGCATGTTTCCTGGGATGTGAATTTTTCTGTATTCCAGGAAACTTTAGGATACTTGCCTTAGGAGCTGTTTCAAAAAGCAAGGGCTTTCATACACAGCTGTTGTGGAAACCCCAGCAGAACCTCAGCATACTGTGGTAGCTCTCCCTATAATTCTTCCAAAAAAGGCAAAACAAAGCCCAGTACAAATGCAAGAGGTTGTATCAAGGCTCTGTCTTCCACTGATGGAACAACTCCCCTTCAGAAGGTGCTACTGCTTAATTTTTAGGTATGCCCCTCTGCCCTCCAGCACCAAATCTCACCTCCTTCAGCAGGCTGCCCTAGCACTTTGGGTACCATTTTTAGGATGCTGCAGAAGATGAAGTGGGCAGGGGAATCCATTTCCACCAGTGTAGTTGGTCAGATTTTGGAACCAAGTCAAGAACTATAAATGCAAAAGCAGGCTAACTGACACAGCCCTAGTTATAAATGCTTGATCATTTTGAGATAATAATACACTGAATATTTTTGGGTGGGTTTTATGATTATAATCTCTGCTGAGTGCAGCTGCCAGTTGGGTAGTATATACATTTAACCCAACAATCAATCAAAAGAAGCATCAGGAAACTGCTTTGTAGCTTTTTTATTTTTGCAAGCTGTCCATTTATTTTTCCTTTTTTATTCACTGGAAAGGCACACAGGAAAGAAATACATTTCCATCTGCTCACTTGTTATTTCTCCTTCCAGTGATAAGATAAGAAGTATGGTTATCTCCAGAGCTTGTTGTGCCACCATTTTTCATGGCTGGGGAGTGGCACGCCTGATCCTGGGAGCTGCAACTGATCACAGGGTATTTCAAAGATGACTTCAGCAAGGTGACACCTTTTATAGTTTCTGTGTTCCCTGATGGTGCAAAAGTAGCATCTCTTGCGAACTTCTTTCTTAGGAAAATGCGAGGCAGAGATAGTTTGCTATTGAACTACATAAAGGCTACTTTCACAGGTGAGCTGCAGTGATGTAGTGAAGCCAGGGCTCACAGAACACTGTGCTTGGACCTTTTCATTACATGAAACTTTATGCTGATCCAAGAAAGTATGAAAGAGATAGATGCTGTCAAATGGAGCAACTCCAGGGCAAGAAAACACACTATATCTTTTACCAATTACAATGGCAACCCTACTGTCTGTTTCAATACCTTAGTTATGCCTATGATGGCATCAGTGCTCTTCCTTGATGAATCACAAATTCAGAAAACAAGAACTGTTCTACTTCCGTATATTTGTATATGACTACCTAAGTTTAATGTCTTAGGACACAACTGTGTGAGGCTGTAAATTCAATTTTTGTCAACTGAATGCTTTCTTCCTCATTCCTCACAAAGAGATGTCTCACTAAATGCCCCTGCTTCTTCTGACGAAGTGCCTCATCTGTTTCTTCCCCACCCTCTGGAGCACCAGCTCAGTACCTTTCCCAAGAAGGGTGTTTCATCTTTCAAATCTCAGCCAATGGGTAAAAGGGTGGAGAGAGGAGCCTCCAAAGATGGGGTCATTGTGGTGACCTTGTAAGCCTTTCTGGAGTTTCAATGGGGATCTCACCTTTTCCAGTGGCCTTTGGCCTTTCCCAATGGCCACAGACAGCATCTATGGACCATAGGACTCTGCTGTTAGAGCCATTCAAAAGATCACATCGTCGTTGTCGTCATCATCATCATCATTTTATTTCTATACTGCCCAATAGCTGAAGTTCTCTGAGTGGTTTACAACAACTGCCCAACACATATTAAGTTTTAAGCAAGGTGAGTGTTCAGTTACCTAATGCACATGCCATTACAAGAGGCTCAGAACATCTGTATTTACTTATTCATGACACACATTTTATTTGACTCATTAGAACAATCCACCTAGATCAGCCGTCCCAAAGCTGGTGCTCTCTGGTTGGACTTGGACCTTCCTTAGCCTCAGCAGCTTGGCCAAGATATTAGGCAGTGCGGACAGAGAAACATGCCTGTAGATCAACAGATAGCATTGCAGAAATCTGCAGCAGAATTGCTCCCTGGCTGGGCAACAGTGGCCTGATGCAGTGGAAGCATCATACAGGGCAGGAGGAAGGGAGCATAAATGTATTGGGATGGGGGGAAGCTATTTTCCTCAGCCATGTGGGTAAATGGTAGGCATTTTTCTTAACTGCAGCCACTCCCACATATCCCCAAAATGGAAAAGTAAGATTGAGTAGACCAAGAGGCAACTCAATTTTACTTCATCCCAAAGCATGCAGAGTTTTGCACACCCTGTTCTGTGCCTCCCTTCCCCATGTGAACGAAGACACCTCCACCCATCTGGATATCAAGTGATCAGCAAGGACTGGGTTCTGTTAACACAAAACTCAAAGATTGTGGTTAAGTGTGGATTTTGTCATTGAACTATGGATTATTCTATTGTCTGAACCCAGTTTATTAACAAACCAAGGCTTATTAAGCAATTACAGCCCATGAAAAGAATTGATGGTTTGTTGTTGGGTTGTAAACTGTGGGTTGTTTATTGTGAGTTGTTATATCAGCTGGGTTCATACAGCATAATAAGCCACATTTCAACCTTTACACACAGCCCCAAATGACTCATATGCAAGCCATGCTCAATTATTCCATGTGGATTAATGTGTTATCTGAACCTATTTATGGAGTTATCGTAGCTTGCAGGAATTAGATGTGGGAGAATTTCATCTGAGCCTCAAGGGCAGGGCAGGCAGACCTGCTCTCATACTTTGATCACATCAGTATTCTGTGATGAAGCTTCCACTTGTATTAAGCATCTGGCCACTCCAATGAGAAAAGAAGGCACATTCAGACTTCATTGAAGCAAACAGCAAATGTGAAGTGTTATGATCATCAGGAAAAAAAGTGAGGATGCTTGCAATCTCTTTTTTCCCAGTGCCTGAAGACATGTACTTTGAAATCTGAAAATACAAGGGAAGTGTTGAAACAACACAGTTCCCCAAATCCTGATGGCATCCTGTGATTTAACTAATAAAGAATAAAGAAGTCTAGCTTCTCAGAAAGATTGAAACTCCTGTGGACATTCATCACAGAGGTTCTGTTTGTAGAGTTCACACTCTCTGATTCTTTTAAGGCTGAGTCTTGACATGAAGGGAGGAATGGAAAGGAATAATGCAATGTGCTTCTGGAAAGCTTCCATTTGCCATGCATATTTTAAAAAGAGAAAAGGTGAACAGAAACATTTTTGTTCTCTAGAAGTTGAATAATGAAGCACTGAGCATTCAACTGTGTCGCATACTGAAGCTCTGGTGATGGAAATTAACATTTTCAGTGACGGTATCATTGCTGTGCCTTGAAACTGATAACAGCATATCACTGTTATATGTTACTGTTGTATACCTGGCATGAGCAGATATGCCAGAAGCTGGATGCCAGATTTATTTATTTCTTGTATTATCACCAAAAAGCCACTAATATACCATCTTTTTTTGAAAGGTGAACAATCTAAGGTCAAGGACACTTCATGAAATTTTTGAAAAATGGTTGTTCAGCTAGGTACCAAAATATATTTGTAATAACGTGGAATGCTGGAAGCTTGTAGAAGCACAGCTACAAAGGTGCAGCTCAGTTTGTTGAACTATGCAGACCCCTTTGCATCACCACTGTGGAGCCCACACTGGGGGCCATGCCCCCAAGGTTGCATGCAGGGAAGGGTGAGAAGTTCTAGTCTTTGGATAAGCTTTCACCAAAACTCATAAATTTTTCCCTATCTGGGGGAAAAAAGAAGTTGAGCTCTTTAAAGTCTGAACACGTGAGAAAGCAAGCAGAGATTTTGCTTTGCTTTTCCCCAACAGGCTGCTCATTTTAACTGCTGCCTGAGAAGAAGGTGCACCATGATCCTCTCCTTGCTATGAATAACTGCACCTATTAAATTTGGCTGGTGCAGGGAGGTAAGAATTTCAATTTAGTTCAATTATGGTAAGGATTTACCCCAATCTGCAAACTTCTTCATATTCCTGAGAATATGGTTGGAGTCACCCATCTCTAGTTGTGCAGCTCAACCAATGAAGAACAATGCTTTCAAGTGGAGCACAACATAGATTTCTATGGGAGTTGAATTTCATAGGAACTGAAAGTCAGAGGTCCAGATCTGGGGAAGCCTATGTATCTAGGCTTTAAGTGGGGAGCTGGTATTTGCAGGCATCACGTGACATTGAGGCTGCTGGTCCTACAGGTGTGATCCTCTTTCCTGATAATTTCATGAGCATCCTTCCCAAGCACAGTATCCTGGGTTCTTTTCATCAGCTGGTAACAATGGACTTCAATTTTCTAGAGCCCTTGGAAATGCTTATATTTGCAAACAGTGATTAATCCTGTTGATTTCATTAACTAAATATGGTAACTTCAAAAGAAATAGAAGCTTGTGCGTTCCGGGTGAGGAGGTTTTTTCTCCCTGAGCAATGCTGATAGGTCTCTTGCACAGAGGCTGCAAGGCGATTAAAAAGAGAGAGAAAAACCACTCCTGGAATTTCATAAAGCCGAGGCTTCTGAAAAGTACCTTGCATCGCAAAAGAATGCAACAGATGTGATTAACTCTGCAGAGATACTTAGAATGAGGGCAAGAAGCAAAAAGAGAAAATAAGCAAGGGCACGCTGTTTTGACTGTGCTGAGGCTCAAATTGCCTTGGAGCCTCTCTTGCTCTTTATCTGAATATCTGATTGTCGTTAATATGGAAGAAAATGCACAGGAGGAGCATCTACAACGTGCAGGAGCATTCTGGCCACTGAAAGCTTTATGTTCACATTGCAGAGCCAGTGAAGCACAAGTGGCTTCAAACTTTGCATCTGGGAGCAGGAGAAGCTGCTTAAAGATAAAGATGGTGAGAGATGCCTTCTGATACTACTTGCCCTTTTACTAAATCTATTATCTACACATCCTTGGGAGACCAGGCAACATAAGGGGATAAACAGGCTCTCCACCTCAGTGATCTTTTTGGCTCAGGTTTTTTAATAGAGTGGCACAGCAGTCGGTCCTATGAGCTACACTGTGGAGCCTGGACCAACACTGATGTACTAGAGCAGGGGAGAAAGATGCTCAAGTAGCTGGCTGTGCCCAGGTGAGAAAGATGGGGATTGCACTTCACCATATCTGGAAGGCTGGCATACAAAGAAAACAAAAGAAAGCTATAATTCTCATGCCATTTTTTGAAACAGCAACATTATTATAACATTGCTTGCTGGCTTTGACCATTTTGGGGCTCCCTTTTTTTCTAAGGGACTCAGGTTGGCCTCTGAGGTTCTTCCACCACTGTCTTGTCTTGTCACTTTAAACCACAGTGCCTTGCTTGCTCTATACAACCAAAATGGAAAACAAGAACTTCATGTGCTTTGTATTTAATCAACTAACTGGACAAAGTATTTAGCTTTCAATTTAGCTCAAAAAGTGGATATTGAAGTATTGAAATAGTGTATTCCTACAGAGGGATGCGGGTTTTTTTGTTTCCAGGTGCCCTGAAGGTGTCTAAAATATTGAAACTGAAATAAGTAATTAACATAAATTACATGCTTACCAGTCAGTTTTATCTTCTGTAAAATTCTTTCCTGGGGTTTCTGTCATCATCTGTTACTTAAAAGCATGAGTAATGACAAAAGTAGAACATGATTTTTGCCTGTTGCTCTACTGCTGTACTTCTGTCAAGAGGGAGGTGTTCATAAGAGGAGGCCAGAAATGTTTCACAATAATTCCTACAGTCCTGCAGCAGAAGTTGATTTCATGTATCTTGCCCGGTGGGCACAAAATAGAAGCAGCACCAAAAAGAAGTGTAAAATGTTGCCTATGCTAGTATATATTCATGCGTGCAGATTTATGCATAATTATTATGATTTTAATAGGCATATGATACATCTTGCTGCAGCCAAGTTGACTTGTGTGCCTACACAGCTGGTTGTACTGGTGCTCTTGGAGGGTAAGTTTGAATAGAACTTGACCACAAAAATAGGATTTCCCTCTGACAGCCCTTCCAGTAGAGGACCATGCATGGGACACATAAGCACCCTGAAAGATCAAGAAATAGGTTCATGCAGCCCTCCAGATTTTTTTCAAATTGCTTCCTGGCATCTCCCACCATTGGCTATGCAGACTGGGGCTGACAGAATTTGCAGTCTAACGAATTCCAGGGGACCATATGTTCCTAACCACGGATGTGGACTACACCCATGCACAGAGTGAGCAGAATGTTGGCTTTGCTCCATCGCAAGCTCAGAGGAGTCTCTGTGCAGAAATTATGCTGAACCAGCTTGGAGGCAGGAGTGGGGCAGTGGGGGCAGCTGAGCCTGTATGAGATATTTGAGGAGTATTCTACTCCCACACGACTCTGCCCACGTGATAAGACATGCTACCTCTACTCTGTCTCCTCCTACATCAGAGCTATGCTTTGATAAATATGCAGGATAGGATCTTCTTGGTGTTGGAGCCTCTGCTTGCTGATCCCTGTAAGGGAAGGATTTGGGGTGAGATGTCCTCAGTTCTGCTTGGTAGAATGAGGAGGCAAGACCGACATACCACATTTTGAAGTAAAATAGTTCATCATTTGGGAACCTCCCTCCATAACTGGGGAACTGGGTCTCTTCAGCCTGGAGAAGAGGAGACTCAGAGGGGATCTGTTGGCAACATATAGGTATGTGAGGGGATGTCACATGGAGATGGGTAGAGATCTGTTCTTCCCTGCAGAGGAAGGCAGGATGTGCTCCAATGGAGCAAAGCTCAGGAAACCAAGGTTCCATTTAGATGCCAGGAAGCATTTCCTGGCAGTCAGGACCCCGAGGGTATGGAATGGGCTTCCACTGGAGGTGGTTGAGGCCCCATCAGTAAGGGTGTTCAAAGATAGGCTAGACATGCATTTGGTGAACATGTCATGAGCGGAGCAGGCTGGAGCTGGGGGTCAGATTAGATGGCCCAGGAGGTACCTTCTGACTCGCTCTTTTTCTATGTTTCAAGATGACCCAGCTAAGACATGTTTTTGATGATGCCTGATCTCAAGAGTTTCTGCTGCTGCTCATCTGCAACAACATTAGCTGCCTCAAAATTATTTCAAGGTGGTTCTTATTTCAGTGAGTCACTCGGGGGGTCCCCATAGAAGGCCATAATGCAACACTTACATGTTTAAACAACCCTTCAATTCATGTTCTTTCCCTGTATGTACAAGACTTGTGTGCACCAATGTAACATCTGCACAATGGGAAAGGCAGGCTGCTGCAATGTCAATCGAGTGTCTCATCCTTTGCAAGTTCCTTTTCAGCTTTATAGGAGCTGTCTGTGGTGCTCAGTGGTGGCAAACCTATTTTAGGAATGGAGCTCACCATGGGTTTTTAAATGAAGTTACATGTTTTTAATTTTACTGTTGTAAGCCGCCTCGAGGCTTTATTGCAATGGGGCGGCATAGAAATGTTTAAATAAATAAATAAATAAATAAATAAGAAAGATGCTCTGGATGTGGATCCACTGGAGGGCAACAAAAATGATACAGGGTTTGGAAACACTGCCTGAGAGACTGAGAGAACTGGGCATGTTCAGCCTGGAGAAGACAAGACTGAGGAAGGACATGATATCCTGTATAAGTAGCTCAAAGGCTATCACAAAGAGGAGGGTCAAGATCTCTTCTCTCTGATGCCAGAGTATAGGACACGGAATAATCAAGACAGGTTGCGACAACCCAGATTCAGGCTGGACATCAGGAAAAGCTTCCTCACTGTCAGAGCAATACAACAGTGGAACCAGCTGCCTAGAGAGGTGTGGGCTCTCGCACACTAGAGACATTCAAAAAGAGGCTGGACTGCCATCTGAGTGGGATGGTGTGACTTGGGGTCCTGCAACACCAGTGACTTGGATCCGATGGCCTTCACTGCAACTTCCAGCTCTACTATTCTATTCTAGGACCCCCACTGCACTACAGTCATCAGCCTCCCTGCTACACAAGACTTCTTGTGTGGAGACCTTTTATAACATGTGAACTTTATATGAACCATGGACATCCAGCCCCACCATCAGGTGGAAAAAGGCTGCTGCTTTGGGGAGCAGATTCTCAGGGACAGGAAACAGCTATGAAGCACTGTAGGTCAGAGCTGTGAGTGCCACACAGCTTGCTCGTCACCTGGGGATTATGCTTTGCCTTTCACTGCAGTGGAGTGTTGCCCAGCTGCTTGTGTCCAAGTAAGATTCAATTCCCAGTCTCGTGTCTGCACAGAGAAAGGAGCAGAGAAAGGGGCTGATTACACAAAGGAGCAGAGCTTTAAGAGATGGTCCCACACCTTCGACACCATCATCCAGCCTTCTGTACTGGCCCAAGAGGCCATGTTTTCCCACCACTGCTTTCCATTAATTGTGGTAGGTTCTATTCCATGCAGGTTTGTGTAGCTCAGACTGAAATACTGCTATTCTTTTCCTACATGAAAGCTACTGTTGAACCCAAAGATTCATGCAATCTTTGCCTTCAGCTACAAACAATGTAAATGCTTTCTTTTCAGAGCACAGAAGATAAAGAAGAAAGTAACACAGCATGCATCCCCTTCCTATTTCTGGAAGGCAGCCTGTAGTTTTTCATCCAGTCCCAATATTTCTGGACAGTAGGCAATCGTTATTTTCTTGAAATGAAAAATAAATGCTCACAGCAAAAAGAAAAAAAAAAGAATCCTGTGTATGTGTGTATAAGAACTACCTTGGTTTTAAAACAACAAAGATGCATTCCTTCCTAATACTTCCCTCTTTTTCCTCCAGTACAAGAATGTATTAACTCTTTGGATAAAGGTCAATATATTCACAGCCCTCTCTGTTGGCTTATTCATAGCTGTGAACTGAAAAGACCTTTCAAAACCATGCCATATAAAGTCTGTGACAGTTCTTCACTTTAGTGGTGAGGGAGGGAGATTTTCCGAGATAAAACCACTGAAACATTGTGCTTTCCAGAAAGGGTGAGATGGGGAAAATGCCATTATGACTATTTCTTTGAAAATCATATTACTGAAACATAAAACATCCTTACAAAACAAGGGAGGTAAAGTTTCTTTACTCGGGGCTTATATACATACAAGAGATATTGCACCCTTTGCTGTAGCAGGAGAAGCTGGTAGTGTTTGTTTGAGGTAGAATAGGCTTTTTAAGGAACACTCTTATGCATGTTTGGACAAGAAAAGAAGTCCAGCAACTCTCAGAATTCCACACACAGTAGATGGAGAATCATGAAGCAGGAGGGCTGTTTTTTCCATCTAAACAGGCATATGATTGTGCCTTTGAATTGTAATTTTAGGTGCTTCCCACCCCAGCCATTTTGCCCCCTGCATAGTTTGGAGGGCAGTCACTGAAGATGAGTCCAGATGAGTAGACCATGTCATCTACTTGGACTCCCATCTCTGCTTGAAGATGTTGGGACTGGACCTGCACACATTTGCTTGCATTCAACTTTTACAGTGACACGATTCTCCTAAAATGACAAACGAGCCATGTTAACAGTCAAGGGGTGCTTGTTCACCTACCTATGATGAGAACTCAGGGAAGGTTGTAGGGTTTGCTTTCCCTATGGTAGGCTGCTATGCTACCTGAACTTAGACAATCCCAGCAAGGGTAAAGACCTATAGCCAGCAACTTACTGGACGAGAGAAACAAGAAATCTCTTCCCACACTTCCTAAGCTAGCCCTGACCCTGGTGTTAAGCCATATCACAAGCCCCCGGCATGCATTTGGGAGCAGCAAGCACTGACTTACCTATGCCTGACTTCAGTGCAGAACCATGGGATATTGTCCTTTTAAAAAATTGAGGAGAGATCAGGATAACTAATTTGACACTTGGTTTTCCCAATTGCTTGGGTAGCCCTGATGCTCCCCCTACAGCATCTTGGAGGGGATCCTCAGGAATGGCTACAATTTTTAATCATTTTTGTGCCCTATAATGTGTGCAAAAATATTGTCTTTTAAATTGTTAGCCCCCTTCGTGCAGAGGCTGTCAACTGTAGAAGCACTAATGGGATGGCATAGCCTGGAAAACCTTCCCCCTCTCCAATTGCCTCTTGACAGGGCGGAGGTCAGTACCCTGAGCTATGAGGGATCTTTGACTAAGAATGGAATGATTAGGGGAGATTTCCACCTGCACACAGTTCAGCAAGATCCTCAGCTTTTCTTACCCCACCCCACCCCACCCCACCCCACTTTAGTGCCCATGGAGGGCACTTTTGCACCCCTTTCAGATCCTCTGGAGTATGGGGAAATGCTAAAATGGAAACTGTTCAAAGGGAAACTGTGTTTGGCAGTTCATTGATGGTTGACTGTCAAAACCCAGAGTCCTTCTGAAGTGCAGAATTTAAATGGGAAAGCGCTATGTCCCAGTCCAAAATCCATGATATTCTGCTCCAAACCCCCATTTTAATGGGACCCAAAGTTTGACAGTCCATTCTCAGTGAATTTTCAGGCTAATTTTTCTTCAAAAAAATGGGGGGAAGCACATTCAACCTTGATAGCAGGCTTCCGCCACACTTTGCCCCAGTCAAGGCTTCAGATTCTCACATTCGCACTCTGAGAACAAGCATATTTGTGCTACTAGCACTAAACATTTTCAAAGTATATGCTTAAAAAAATACTGGGCAGCCAAAGGGAGTCCCTTCAAGGTGCTGCAGGAACAATTTGAAGGAGCAGCTGATGGCTCCCCAAATGGGGACTGAGGAAATGGACTGTCAAGTCAGCTTTCATGTTCTACCACAAGATTTTCACCAAAATGGTTTTTAAAAGGGGTTTTAAAGGGAAAAAAGGCATGGCAAACAGGACAATTGACTAGGTATTATGGTGGGGAGGAAGGTGGAGCTTGTTGCTTCCATGGTGTCCCCTGATTGAATTGATGGATTTCGATCATTATCTCCACATGTTTGCATGTATCTGTTTAAATATACCTTTTATCCAATGCCTAGAAGAAATGGGCTGCCTCAGGAGAAAATGATGGATCTTTGGCTTTGAAGAAACAGTCTTTCAATTTTCTTGTACACCAAACCATGAAACCTGTTGTGTAAAGAATCCAATTCAGCCTCATTTACAGTTCTCTTTTTTTTTCTCCTGTTATTAGAGACATTCCAACAATGCCCATGTGTCAGTAACCACAGATGTACCTATTGTCTGCTACTGTTAATTAAAGCTAAATCTTTCACAACTTGACTAAATATTTTCCTCTTTTCAAAAAATATAATATTGCTAAGTGAGACAGGGATTTCAGTCTCCTTCAGGAGTTCATCTTAACACCTATCCCCAATCTACCATTCAAACACTTTTCCTACCTTGCACCAACTGCCCCAGCTGGGTCTTGCTCTTACACAGATTGTTATTGTTAAAGTCACAAATACTCTTACTAAAGTAGCCCCATGAACAATAGAATTCCCTGCATACATGCTTAGACAAGTACAGCTCCTGGCATGTCGCAGCCACCTGCCTGGGGCATGCTGGGAGTTGTAGGCCTTTTCCCCATCTAATCACCCACAGTATTGCAGCTTAAAAGGGAGCCAGGGTGGTGTGGGGGCTAGAGTCCTGGATGGGGAACTTGGGAGATATGGGTTCTCCATTCATCAGCCATGAAGCTCACTGGATAACCTTCAGCTAGTCAGTCACTCTCAGGGCTGCTGTGACAATAAAATGGAATTATGTAAGCTGCCTTGGATTCCTCGCAAGAGGAAAAAGACAGGATATAAATGCAATCTAATAATAATTATAATAATGATACACTGCATAAATACTAAAGAACAATTACAGAGGGACTTACTTCTACATTAAAAAACATAAAGCTGTGTTGAAGGTCAGTAAAGAATGTTTTTAGACAAAAATGAAGCTTTATCAGAGCAATTCCATTAAAAATATATATAATAGAGAATAGGTGAAAATGTGGCAATAGATTTACAAATGTGGTTTCATCTGTTTTATCTGTATTTCCCAGAGTGTGAAGTATGCTTTGTTCCATTGTCCAGTCACTGATGTATTTTTTGGGAATGCCAGAATTTTGTTCCACTTGCACTTTTGCACATTAGCACTCATTTGCACTTACACAAATGTGCATTAACACAAGTACACATTTCTGCAAATCCCCGCAAAGAAGTTTTTTAAAAATGCAAATGTCTGCAGAATCCCTGAAACTGGGAAAAAGCCAGTCTGCCGCAGAAATCCAAACTCATGTAAATTCATTGCGGATTTCGTAGACAGCCCTTTTCCCAGTCAGGCATCTGGTGATTTAAGTGTCACTGATCACAGACGTGTATTCCCTAGCATGAGAATATTCTAATTCCTTGTATATTACAGCCTGCTTGGAAATACCAAAGCAAAATCTAACAATCTTTATCTTAGTTCAACACAATATCTATTAAAAATGCAAAAGGAAGGAAGGAAGTCAAAGTTCAGCTATCTAGGAGGAGAAAACCAAGAGCAAAAGAACAAGTAATTCCTCTTATGACTTTTAAACATCACCACCCTTTCTTTCCCCGGCAATGCCAAGGATTCCCAATGACTTTGTCTTTCATCTTGCACAAAGCCTGAATCATTAATGTTTCATAACTTCTGATTCTATTTTTTTCTCTCACACGAACTTCTATGAAACAAAAAGTCCTTTTCTTGCTCATACATCTCAGCTCATTCTGACTATACATGCAACGGAGCACACATATATTACCACAGTGTAGACACTGCTGTACCCAAACCATTCATTTTAATGGAATTGCACCTGAAAATTGAACTCCTTTAACAGAATATTAGACCACTCTTAAGATTCTTCACTCAGTCCTGAAATCTGTGCAAAGGTATAGCCCATTTCATTGCTGCATGTTACTGTAACACTGCAACATTTCCCTCATTTCCTTGTATCTTCTGATGAAGGCATCCTTCCTCGGTGGAATTTTTTTTGACAAGCTCAATGGGACAATAATAATGATGTCTGAGAGATGTTCCAGTTCATTAAGGATGCCACAAAACTATCCCCCTGCTGTGCTAGAAAATGTGGTATAATTTCACAATAAATGTCATGTGTAGGGGCTTAACTCTCCAAGCATTCTACGAATAACCCATCAGTAGTATTTTTGAAATCTGGGAGGGGCTTTACTAAATGCAGAACTTTAGGAGAAAAGGCATAAAAGTTTAACAAGGTATTTAGAAGTGAATTCTGTGATTGCTGTGATCATCATAACCATCACCTCAGGGAAAGGAATCCTTTGGCCCTTAGAAATCCTCAAGCAGGCCAAAAAATCATTTGTATACACAGCTCTGAGGTCAGGAAATTGTTCCCGCTTCAGAGTTGGGTATCCCTGCTCAGTTCACATACTGGCTGCTTCTTCAAGAGCACAAAAGCAACTTTAGAGAGCATGTATTAGAGAGGGAAGGTGGGAAGAGACCAGTGACCCCAATATATAATGTAACCTGCTAGGCCTTGCCTGCCTACACTTTGCTTCCAACGCACTGTGCTTAGACAGTCTAGATCAACCTTTCAGCTGCTTTGTGGAGCTAGAAAAGTGCAGAAGGGAGCCACTGGTTCCATGTCCCTCCCTCGCCATGTATAGCACCTGTAGTCTTCCAAGTTTGGAAGGTTATGAGAACTATGCCCAAATCTATTGAAACAATATAGTTTCAGAACTGTAACATTAAATCATTTGTAACATTAAAAATATAAGCTGAATTAACATGGCTGGGGCTTGTTTTGAAAGCTGTTGTTCTGAATAGACCCTAAATAGTCATGCTGTGACATCAACCTTTTAAAATTAATTTCCATGCATGAAAAGAATTTGGATTTCATGATGTTTAGCTACAGCAAAATGAAGTGGGATAAGCTTGCAGGTGAACAGCTTGAGGATCCGTCTTATTGCCATATTGTTTAAATAAAGTACTGTTAACATTTTCTGCAGGGAGTTTGTATGCTTTTTTATTCTGATATTTTAAAAAACAGCTTTTTCTTGAACATTAATTGTTAATACTTCACATCATTTGAGTTTCTTTAACAGCATCACAAATTAATTATGCTAATTTCAATGTTTCATAATTCCTTCAGTTCTGCTTCTTTCATCTCTCAGGAGTAGTGCCTTAATTTGTTTTTGATTTTTTATTAGATTGTGTACTCACCTGAATAGTTTTATCTTCTCCAGAGATATGAAAAATATATTCATGTTAACATCTTTCATTTCTACCCATATTTATCAGAGTTTCTATTTATTTCTGTTACAGATGAAGGTAACTTTGATTTTTCAACTCTAATCACCCAAGGGTACCTCATTCTAATTTTTTATACATGCATCTCAAAGATTTTTGAAATATATGATAGCACGAAGCAGTTACATTGTGTTTTTTTCCTTAGAACACTAGAAGAGTTTGCTGGATCAGACCAAATACCAACACAGTCGAGCATCCTCTTTCCCACCATGACTAACCAGATGCCTGTGGGAAGATTACCCTCAGGGCATGCAGGCAATTGCACCTTTGCTTATGCTTCCCCACAGCTGGTATCTAGAAACCTACTTCCTCTGATCCTGAAGGCAATCTATAGTCATCATGACTATGCAGCCACTCAGTATCTTGCGCTCCACAACTTTGTCTCACCTCTGTTTGTAAAAGTCGCCGTAATGACATGACATACAATTGAACTTCGAAAGCAGCCCAATGTAGAGAGCATTGCAATAATCCAAATGAGAGGTTGCCAGAGTGTGAATTACTGTTGCAAGGGATTCACGCTCTGGTAATCTCTGTCCGGATAGGCTCTGGCTGTCCAGATGGGGTCATAGTTGGTAAATCAGCCTAAGCTTATCCTCCATGAATATATCTGAGACCACTTGGAAGCCATCAAAGTCAGTAACCTTCACTACACCATGGTAGCTAATTCTATAGTTTAACTATAGAATTATATAGAGAGCCAGTGTGGTGTAGTGGTTAAGAGCACGGGATTGGGACTCAGGAGATCCGGGTTCTAGTCCCCGCTCAGCCATGAGCCAACTGGGGGACTTTGGGCCAGTCACAGACTCTCAGCCCAACCCACCTCATAGGGTTGATGTTGTGGGGATAAGATGGAGGAGAAGAATGGTGTAAACTGCCTAAAGCCCTTTGCAGGAAAAAGGCAGGATATAAATCGCAATATAAATAAATAAAATAAAAACTTCACACAGGTTGTGTGAAGTCCTTCCTTTTTTCTAACTGGCATCTCCCATCATATAGCTTTATGGGGTGACCCCTTTGGGGTCTAATGTTATAGAAAAAAGAGACTCAAGAGGTTGCATATAACAATTATGTCCAGCAACCACCAATAGAGTCTAGCCACTACGCTCCTCCTCTTGGGTGTATACCTTAACATGATGAGAGGTTTGACAGTGTCAGAGAAGATAAAAGCAATGCCAGACTGGGAGGCCAATTCTCTTACGAGGCTGGCTTCCAAGCTGGGACACCAAGTCAGCTGTGGTAGAAAAACTAAGGCAGTTCCGAGGCTTCTGAGGCCTGGGAAGTGCTGAGAAGGGCCAGATGGAATGAGCAGGCCAGAAAAATCTCCGGAAAGTGCAGTGTTTTGAAATTGGCATATTGCCTGGGTGTTCGGCCCCTATTTTAGGGTTATAGGGAAAATCAGGTGTAGGGTTAGGGTTAGCAAAACTAAAGCAGTTCCGAAACTTCGGAGGGCTGCGAAGTGCTCAGAAGGGCCAGATGGAATGAGTAGGACAGAAAAATATGCGGAAAGTGGGGTATTTTGAAATTGCCATATTCCCTGGGTGTTTGGCCCCCACTTTAGAGTTATAGGGAAAATCCAGGGTAGGGTTAGGGTTAGCAAAACTAAGGCAGTTCCGAAGCTTCCGAGGGTTGCGAACTGCTGAGAAGGGCCAGATGGAATGAGCAGGCCAGAAAAATCTCCAGAAAGTGGGGTGTTTTGAAATTGCCATATTGCCTGGGTGTTAGGCCCCTATTTTAGGGTTATAGGGAAAATCCAGGGTAGGGTTAGGGTTAGCAAGACTAAGGCAATTCCGAGTCATCCGAGGCCTGGGAAGTCCTTAGAAGGGCACGATAGAATGAGCAGACCAGAAAAATCTCCGGAAAGTGGGGTATTTTGAAATTGGCATATTCCCCTGGTGTTTGGCCCCCATTTCAGGGTTATAGGAAAAATCCAGGGTAGGGTTAGGGTTAGCAAAACTAAGGCAGTTCCGAAGCTTCCGAGGGCTGCGAAGTGCTCAGAAGGGCCAGATGGAATGAGCAGGCCAGGAAAATCTCCAGAAAGTGCGGTGTTTTGAAATTGCCATATTGCCTGGGTGTTTTGCCCCTATTTTAGATTTATATGGAAAATCCAGGGTAGGGTTAGGGTTAGCAAAACTAAAGCAGTTCCGAAGCTTCCGAGGCCTGGGAAGTGCTCAGAAGGGCCAGATGGAATGAGTAGGCCAGGAAAATCTCCGGAAAGTGGGGTATTTTGAAATTGCCATATTGCCTGGGTGTTTGGCCCACATTTTAGGGTTATAGGGAAAATCCAGGGTAGGGTTAGGGTTAGCAAAACTAAGGCAGTTCCGAGGCATCCGAGACCTGGGAAGTGATCAGAAGGGCCAGATGGAATGAGCAGTCCAGGAAAATCTACGGAAAGTGGGGTGTTTTGAAATTGGCATATTGCCTGGGTGTTTGGCCCCTATTTTAGGGTTATAGGGAAAATCCAGGGTAGGGTTAGGGTTAGCAAAACTAAGGCAGTTCCGAAGCTTCCGAGGGTTGCGAAGTGCTCAGAAGGGCCAGATGCAATGAGCAGGCCAGAAAAATCTCCGGAAAGTGGGGTATTTTGAAATTGGCATATTCCCTGGGTGTTTGGCCCCTATTTTAGGGTTATGGGGACAATCCAGGGTAGGGTTAGGGTTAGCAAAACTAAGGCAGTTCCGAGGATTCCGAGGCCTGGGAAGTGCTCAGAATGGCCAGATAGAATGAGCAGGCCGGAAAAATCTCCGGAAAGTGGGGTATTTTGAAATTGGCATATTGCCTGGGTGTTCGGCCCCTATTTTAGGGTTATAGGGAAAATCAGGTGTAGGGTTAGGGTTAGCAAAACTAAAGCAGTTCCGAAACTTCCGAGGGCTGCGAAGTGCTCAGAAGGGCCAGATGGAATGAGCAGGACAGAAAAATATCCGGAAAGTGGGGTGTTTTGAAATTGGCATATTACTTGGGTGTTTGGCCCCTATTTTAGGGTTATGGGGACAATCCAGGGTAGGGTTAGGGTTAGCAAAACTAAGGCAGTTCCAAGGATTCCGAGGCCTGGGAAGTGCTCAGACTGGCCAGATAGAATGAGCAGGCCGGAAAAATCTCCGGAAACTAGGATTTTTTGAAATTGGCATATTCCCTGGGTGTTTGGCCCCTATTTTAGGGTTATGGGGACAATCCAGGTTAGGGTTAGGGTTAGCAAAACTAAGGCAGTTCCGAGGATTCCGAGGCCTGGGAAGTGCTCAGAAGGGCGAGATGGAATGAGCAGGCCAGGAAAATCTACGGAAAGTGGGGTATTTTGAAATTGGCATATTGCCTGGGTGTTTGGCCCCCATTTTAGGGTTATAGGGAAAATCCAGGGTAGGGTTAGGGTTAGCAAAACTAAGGCAGTTCCGAGGCATCCGAGGCCTGGGAAGTGATAAGAAGGGCCAGATGGAATGAGCAGGCCAGAAAAATCTCCGGAAAGTGGGGTGTTTTGAAATTGGCATATTGCCTGGGTGTTTGGCCCCTATTTTAGGGTTATAGGGAAAATCCAGGGTAGGGTTAGGGTTAGCAAAACTAAGGCAGTTCCGAGGCTTCCGAGGCCTGGGAAGTGCTGAGAAGGGCCAGATGGAATGAGCTGGCCAGAAAAATCTCCGGAAAGTGCGGTGTTTTGAAATTGGCATATTGCCTGGGTGTTCGGCCCCTATTTTAGGGTTATAGGGAAAATCAGGTGTAGGGATAGGGTTAGCAAAACTAAAGCAGTTCCCAAACTTCCGAGGGCTGCGAAGTGCTCAGAAGGGCCAGATGGAATGAGCAGGACAGAAAAATATCCGGAAAGTGGGGTGTTTTGAGATTGGCATATTACTTGGGTGTTTGGCCCCTATTTTAGGGTTATAGGGAAAATCCAGGGTAGGGTTAGGGTTAGCAAAACTAAGGCAGTTCCGAATCTTCCGAGGCCTGGGTAGTGCTGAGAAGGGCCAGATGGAATGAGCAGGCCAGGAAAATCTCCAGAAAGTGGGATATTTTGAAAGTGCCATATTCCCTGGGTGTTTGGCCCCTATTTTAGGATTATAGGGAAAATCCAGGGTAGGGTTAGGGTTATCAAAACTAGGGCAATTCGGAGGCATCCGAGGCCTGGGAAGTACTGAGAAGGGCAGGATAGAATGAGAAGGCCAGAAAAATCTCCGGAAAGTGGGGTATTTTGGAAGTGCCATATTCCCTGGGTGTTTGGCCCCTATTTTAGGGTTATAGGGAAAATCCAGGGTAGGGTTAGGGTTAGAAAAACTAAGGCAATTCCGAGGCATCCGAGGCCTGGGAAGTACTTAGAAGGGCAGGATAGAATGAGCAGACCAGAAAAATCTCCGGAAAATGGGGTGTTTTGAAATTGGCATATTCCCTGGGTGTTTGGCCCCCATTTTAGGGTTATAGGGAAAATCCAGGATAGGGTTAGGGTTAGCAAAACTAAGGCAGTTCCGAAGCTTCCGAGGCCTGGGAAGTGCTCAGAAGGGCGAGATGGAATGAGCAGGCCAGGAAAATCTACGGAAAGTGGGGTATTTTGAAATTGGCATATTGCCTGGGTGTTTGGCCCCCATTTTAGGGTTATAGGGAAAATCCAGGGTAGGGTTAGGGTTAGCAAAACTAAGGCAGTTCCGAGGCATCCGAGGCCTGGGAAGTGATAAGAAGGGCCAGATGGAATGAGCAGGCCAGAAAAATCTCCGGAAAGTGGGGTGTTTTGAAATTGGCATATTGCCTGGGTGTTTGGCCCCTATTTTAGGGTTATAGGGAAAATCCAGGGTAGGGTTAGGGTTAGCAAAACTAAGGCAGTTCCGAGGCTTCCGAGGCCTGGGAAGTGCTGAGAAGGGCCAGATGGAATGAGCTGGCCAGAAAAATCTCCGGAAAGTGCGGTGTTTTGAAATTGGCATATTGCCTGGGTGTTCGGCCCCTATTTTAGGGTTATAGGGAAAATCAGGTGTAGGGTTAGGGTTAGCAAAACTAAAGCAGTTCCCAAACTTCCGAGGGCTGCGAAGTGCTCAGAAGGGCCAGATGGAATGAGCAGGACAGAAAAATATCCGGAAAGTGGTGTGTTTTGAGATTGGCATATTACTTGGGTGTTTGGCCCCTATTTTAGGGTTATAGGGAAAATCCAGGGTAGGGTTAGGGTTAGAAAAACTAAGGCAATTCCGAGGCATCCGAGGCCTGGGAAGTACTTAGAAGGGCGGGATAGAATGAGCAGACCAGAAAAATCTCCGGAAAATGGGGTGTTTTGAAATTGGCATATTCCCTGGGTGTTTGGCCCCCATTTTAGGGTTATAGGGAAAATCCAGGATAGGGTTAGGGTTAGCAAAACTAAGGCAGTTCCGAAGCTTCCGAGGCCTGGGAAGTGCTCAGAAGGGCGAGATGGAATGAGCAGGCCAGGAAAATCTACGGAAAGTGGGGTATTTTGAAATTGGCATATTGCCTGGGTGTTTGGCCCCCATTTTAGGGTTATAGGGAAAATCCAGGGTAGGGTTAGGGTTAGCAAAACTAAGGCAGTTCCGAAGCTTCCGAGGCCTGGAAGTGCTCAGAAGGGCGAGATGGAATGAGCAGGCCAGAAAAATCTCTGGAAAGTGGGGTGTTTTGAAATTGGCATATTGCCTGGGTGTTTGGCCCCCATTTTAGGGTTATAGGGAAAATCCAGGGTAGGGTTAGGGTTAGCAAAACTAGGGCAATTCGGAGGCATCCGAGGCCTGGGAAGTACTGAGAAGGGCAGGATAGAATGAGAAGGCCAGAAAAATCTCCGGAAAGTGGGGTATTTTGGAAGTGCCATATTCCCTGGGTGTTTGACCCCCATTTTAGGGTTATAGGGAAAATCCAGGGTAGGGTTAGGGTTAGCAAAACTAAGGCAGTTCCGAGGCATCCGAGACCTGGGAAGTGATCAGAAGGGCCAGATGGAATGAGCAGGCCAGAAAAATCTCCGGAAAGTGGGGTGTTTTGAAATTGGCATATTGCCTGGGTGTTTGGCCCCTATTTTAGAGTTATAGGGAAAATCCAGGGTAGGGTTAGGGTTCGCAAAACTAAGGCAGTTCCGAGGCTTCCGAGGCCTGGGAAGTGCTGAGAAGGGCCAGATGGAATGAGCCGGCCAGAAAAATCTCCGGAAAGTGCGGTGTTTTGAAATTGGCATATTGCCTCGGTGTTCGGCCCCTATTTTAGGGTTATAGGGAAAATCAGGTGTAGGGTTAGGGTTAGCAAAACTAAAGCAGTTCCGAAACTTCCGAGGGCTGCGAAGTGCTCAGAAGCGCCAGATGGAATGAGCAGGACAGAAAAATATCTGGAAAGTGGGGTGTTTTGAGATTGGCATATTACTTGGGTGTTTGGCCCCTATTTTAGGGTTATAGGGAAAATCCAGGGTAGGGTTAGGGTTAGCAAAACTAAGGCAGTTCCAAAGCTTCCGAGGCCTGGGATGTGCTGAGAAGGGCCAGATGGAATGAGCAGGCCAGGAAAATCTCCGGAAAGTGGGATATTTTGAAAGTGCCATATTCCCTGGGTGTTTGGCCCCTATTTTAGGGTTATAGGGAAAATCCAGTGTAGGGTTAGGGTTAGCAAAACTAGGGCAATTCGGAGGCATCCGAGGCCTGGGAAGTACTGAGAAGGGCAGGATAGAATGAGAAGGCCAGAAAAATCTCCGGAAAGTGGGGTATTTTGGAAGTGCCATATTCCCTGGGTGTTTGGCCCCTATTTTAGGGTTATAGGGAAAATCCAGGGTAGGGTTAGGGTTAGAAAAACTAAGGCAATTCCGAGGCATCCGAGGCCTGGGAAGTACTTAGAAGGGCAGGATAGAATGAGCAGACCAGAAAAATCTCCGGAAAGTGGGGTGTTTTGAAATTGGCATATTGCCTGGGTGTTTGGCCCCTATTTTAGGGTTATAGGGAAAATCCAGGGTAGGGTTAGGGTTCGCAAAACTAAGGCAGTTCCGAGGCTTCCGAGGCCTGGGAAGTGCTGAGAAGGGCCAGATGGAATGAGCCGGCCAGAAAAATCTCCGGAAAGTGCGGTGTTTTGAAATTGGCATATTGCCTGGGTGTTCGGCCCCTATTTTAGGGTTATAGGGAAAATCAGGTGTAGGGTTAGGGTTAGCAAAACTAAAGCAGTTCCGAAACTTCCGAGGGCTGCGAAGTGCTCAGAAGGGCCAGATGGAATGAGCAGGACAGAAAAATATCCGGAAAGTGGGGTGTTTTGAGATTGGCATATTACTTGGGTGTTTGGCCCCTATTTTAGGGTTATAGGGAAAATCCAGGGTAGGGTTAGGGTTAGCAAAACTAAGGCAGTTCCGAATCTTCCGAGGCCTGGGTAGTGCTGAGAAGGGCCAGATGGAATGAGCAGGCCAGGAAAATCTCCAGAAAGTGGGATATTTTGAATGTGCCATATTCCCTGGGTGTTTGGCCCCTATTTTAGGATTATAGGGAAAATCAGGTGTAGGGTTAGGGTTAGCAAAACTAGGGCAATTCGGAGGCATCCGAGGCCTGGGAAGTACTGAGAAGGGCAGGATAGAATGAGAAGGCCAGAAAAATCTCCGGAAAGTGGGGTATTTTGGAAGTGCCATATTCCCTGGGTGTTTGGCCCCTATTTTAGGTTGAGATTTTTTTTTTTTAGGTTGAGATTTTTTATTTAAATAAGAGCATACTACAAATCACAATAAAAGTCCAATTTACAAATTTTCACAAGGCCCAATGTACACACATTTACAAATCTTCAAAATTTACACATCGAATTACATAGAGGACTTTCTGCAGAGATCCCCGCGATAAGTTCCCCCCATCCGTCGTTCAGTTCTTCTCCGCGTGTGAGCGTTATACAGACGCTACGTAATCGGGGCACAGGCAGCAGACAGCCACGGCCAAAATTTCCTCCAACGCCCTGGCGGCATCCTCCCACTCTCTTCGCGGCTCAACCAAAAAATTTTACTCCGGACAAAGTTGACCGAGCCAGCAACGTCAGCCACCTTTTGCGTCTGTATCTCCCTGTGGCGTTGGAATGACAGTGCCAACAGGACGTACAGGTTAATCAGTCTCACCGTAGACCAGGGTACCGTCCAGTAGTTCTTGGGAGCCGCGGCCTCTCTCCACCTCCGCTTCCTGGGTGCCCTCCTCCTGGGTCCCTTCAGCGGAGGAGAGGGTTCCGTGCCAGACACGATGGATTCCCAGTCCTGGGAGCCCAGGTCCGGCCAGTCCAGCGCTTTGGACACCGCCTTCCACGTGGAACGCGCCGCGGGGCACTCGCTGACAAAGTGTCTCACCGTCTCCTTCTGTGCCGTCCCACTCTCCACGGCCCTGCTCTCACACTGCAGTCTCGGGCAGGTCTGCGCCCACTCCGGGAGCCACGGCCTGGTGCCTTGGAGAAGATACACCTGGTGATACAGTCTCCACCTGATGTCCCACAGATGAAACGGCACCCTTCGGTCGTTAAAATATTCGACGGGAAAAACCGGTTGCCTCAAGTATGGAGAGAGGTTCTCCCTTGTCACATTCCTGGTGACCTGCGGTCTGAAATAGGTCACCTCGAGCAACTCTCGGTACACCTCCCTCTTGATACTCCTCAGGTCCCCCCGACTCGTAGCAAACCATTCTGCATGGACTTTGTGCCGCTTGAGAAAAGCGTAAATTTCCCTCAGATATTCGGGTCCCCCGCACCTCATCGCGGCCGTGACAGCAAAGTCGAGGCGGTGCTCCCCCCACCAGGTTTCCGCCCACGGTTTGCCCACCCAGTGATGCGCAAACAGGACCACCCACATGTGAGGCTGGTCCCCCTCTTCCTCCCATTGAGCATATTTACCAAAGTTGTAGCTCAGGAAGGTGGCGAACATCCTCATATGCAGAGCCGGGAGGTCCAGCCCCGCCTGGTCTATCTGTCTGTATGCCACCGCCCTCGCTAGAGGGAAGGTGGCCATTCCCCACAGGAATTTGAAGAGCTCCTTCTCCATCTCCTTCATCACGGCTTCCGGAGGAGGGTAGACCACCGCTATGTTATTGGCTACTGGCATCACGTACGTGCGTACGTAAACCGCCTTTTGATACACCGTTAGCCGCCACTTCCTCCACATGCCTATCTTCTCCTTAAACTTTTGGAGCCAAACGAACCAGTTCCTCTTCCACCCTTCCTTAGCGATGGAGTAGTAGACCCCTAGGATCTTCACCTCCTCTACCTTCTGCTCGTTTCCACCCTCCCCTTCTCGGTCCGCTTCCATAGGAGCTAGCTTCAGCTGCTCCTCCACTGGGTCGAACGAGATCAGGTAACTTTTCTTCCTGTTGATCTGAGACCCCGAGGCACGTGCATACGCCTCAAAGATCCGCTGTACCCTCGCCACCTCTCTCTCGTCGTTGAGGAGCAGCGAGACGTCGTCGGCATGTGCCACGAACTTGATCTGCACGGGAGCTCCGGTAGGAAGGGACGAGCGGATTCCCGCTATCCCCTCCTCTAGCTGTATGCGACACAGGATGGCATCTAGAGCCAAGACGTAGAGCAGCGGGCTTAACGGACACCCCTGCCTCACTCCCGATCGCACATCGATGGGCTTTCCCCTGTGCCCGTTAATCTGGGGAGTGACGGTGGCCCCGGCGTACAGCAGTTGGAGGAATCCCACATAGGAGGGCGGGAGGCCCTTCCATCGGAGAACGCTCCACAAGAAGGCGTGGTGGACATTGTCGAACGCTTTGCTCTGATCTAACAGGAGGATTCTTCCCATCCATTTCCCGTCCCGTACCAACTGGAAGATCTCCCTCAGCAGACAGAGGGAGTCCGTCATGGCCCTCCCCGGCACCGCACTGGTCTGGGATCCCACGACCAGTTTGTGTGCCACGCTAGCCAGCCTCCCATTCAGGATCTTCGCCAGGAGGCGATAATCCATGTTGGTCAGTGCTATGGGTCTCCAATTGGCCAGGAGCGTCAGGTCCCCCTTCTTAGGGAAGAAGATCAGGGTGCCCTGATAAAAGGACTCGGTGAGTCGCTCCCGGGCCAGCAGTGCGTTGAACACTTTTGTCAGAGGGGGGACGAGCCATTCCCGAAATAGCTTATAAAATTCGTATCCCAGCCCGTCTGTTCTCGGGGCGGACTTTCCTTTGGCCGTCAGGATGGCTCGTCTCACTTCCTCTTCCCGAATAGGTGCCGTCAGCATCCGGCTCTCCGCCTGCGTCAGTTTCCCGTAGAGAGAGTCTACTCTCTCTCTGGGAATCTCCCGCAAGAAGCTTTCCGTCTCGAGGGGGTCTATGCTCTTAGAGGCAAACAGCTGGCGGTAATACCGCCCCATGACAGACAACATCTCCCGTGGGTGGAAGGCGACCGTGTCCCCTTCCTTCTCCCGCAGCCCCCTCATCTCTATGGGCGTCTTTGGACTGCGGACCTTCGCCCACTCCTCAACGTCCACGACGGAGCCCTTCACTCTGTAGTCTCTATAGTTTAGCCGGTTCCTCCTCTGGTCGTGGTGGAATTCTGCAATCGCATTCCTAGCTCGAACCAGCACCGCTTCGTCGTACGGGCGTCCCTGGTTCACCCTGCTGTGGCACTGTAAGAAGTGGAAGACGGCCTCCTGGTAGCGTCGGAGCGCTCGCCTGTTGCCCGTCGATTCGTACTTGCGGCAGCTATTCCTAATCGCCCTCTTGGTCCTTTCCCACCACTCCGGTAACTCGTCGCAATAGATGTCACGGAGGGTCAACATTTTAGCCAGGACGGTAGCCATGATGTCCTTGCAAGAGGCGTCGAGCAACTTGGGCCTGAGTCTCCACAGGGGTCTACCCCTAGGGTAGACCTGCCCGAGACTCAGCTCGACGGCCAGAATGGTGTGATCGGACCACGGGGTGACTACGATGTTGCATTTCTCCGTTTTGACCTCTTTTGGGGCTCTGAGCCGGTCTAACCTGCTTGCCGTTTTCCCCGAATAGTAAGTGAACCTCACCCCCTCCGTAGTGGGAAACGTATCTAGCAACGCCTTCTTGCAAGGTACGGGGAAGAAGCTCAATGTATTAGGCACTTCCAAGGCTTTATCCCCGAGTCCTTGGCACATCAGGAATTTTTCCAGTTCCCTCTCCTCTGCACTCAGGGCCAGCTCCCTGCCCTGTGCGGGAGAGTTGACCGCCTGAATCCTATCGGATAATTTAGTCCTATTGTTGAAGTCTCCCACTATGATCAAACGACGTTGTGTGAAACAGAAGTTCTTGAGGTTTTCCCAAAACCCTTTCCTCCGGGAACTATTGACCGGCGCGTAGAGACCACATAAGCGAAAGGGCCTCGTGATCTCTAGGCCATCTGGCGACAGGTCTTTTAGGGAGAAATCGATCACGATCAATCTACCCGGGAGGGCCTCTAAGATGTTGTCGATATGGAGATTGTGGTTTTGCCCAAATAGTACGGCTACCCCCGCACCACGTTCTTCTCCATAGGACCACACCGAGGGCCCCCGGGACCACAATCTCTGAGCGTGGCTCCTCTGCTGCTCGTTGCAGATGTGCGTCTCCTGTAAGACCATGATATCAAAGCGGAGCTTAGCTAGCTGTGGGATGATCTCCTCCCTCCTCTTTGCTTGTCGCAGACCTCGTGTGTTCCAGGTGGAAAGGCTAAGCATTGCCATGATGGAAAATAGAAGAAGGAATGACCGTGGTCTATCCACTATACAAGTTATTGTAAAAGGTCTCAATCTGTTTCGCTTCCTGAAAGACACGAGCCCCACTTCAAGCAAGACCGCTTTCCTCACGTCTCGGTTCTCGTTCTGCTGCCTCTGAAGAAACTTCTACCTCCTCGGACAAAACCCGAGGCGTAGCCCTACCGTCAGTTGAGGATGGGGAGGGGGGGTCGGGGGGTTGAGGAGGGGGAGGATGAGGTGTGCCCAGAGCGAGATCTGGGGTAAGGTTTGAAGGAAGGTCAGGGGGTGGGTCAGAGGGAAGGGTTGTAGGAGCTTGGGCCTGGGGGGCCGCGTCCATGGGAAGGGTTGTGGGGGCAGTGGTGGATGAGGAATCTGTTTCCGGCGGTGTCTCTGCCCGTGGCTGAACGCATTCCTGAGATAACACCGTCGGCACGTCCTCCGACACAGCCTTTTCCTCGGGAAGGTGGGTCTCCTGGCGCCCTTTCATTTTTTTCCTTTTACTCTGTACCCTTTGCTCTTTCGGCGGGTTGCCATTCGGCCCTCCGCCCAAATTGGCTCCCTGGATGTCTTCATCCCTCACTGGGCCATCCACCTCTATTTCCTCCCCCACATCCTGTCTCAAGAGATGGAACCTATTGGAATTTGCCGCCCCGTTCTCAGACACTCTCCTCCCTGTCGTACTGGCCGATGCAAGACTCTTTCCTTTTCTCTGGGAACCGACTACTCTCCAGCTCTGATCCTCCTGTCGTGCATCTTTCCCCTCTGGACGGGTGGCTCCCGTGTTCGTTTCCCGCACTCCGGCAGCCGCACCCTGGGGATTGCCCACATTCTCCCTCATCATCTGCTCTCTCATCATCTCCTCTCTCGCCATGGCCTTCTCTCTACCCGCCTGTGCCATCTTTTCCGCCTTACTTAGCTTTTCGTAGTCTTGCCGGTTATAATAAGCTTGGGGACACCAGTAATAGGTATGGCCCGCCTCCTCACAGAGATTGCATCGGATGCCCCTTTGGCAGGCCAGCGTGGAGTGCCCTCTGCCGCAGCAGCGTGAGCATAGCTGCGTGGTGCACGTCCTCCTGTAATGCTCATAGGAGCCGCAATGGTAACAGGCGGAGGGCTGCCCGCTGTACCTGGTGATTCCACGTTCCGCTCACAGAAAGAAATACTTTGGGATCTTCCCCTGCCTGTTATCCGGGTTCTGATTTTTGAAGGCCACCACGCAACGGTACTCGCCCGTCCAAAACCCATCCTCATCGATCCTTTTTCTCGGCCCGTTGAGTATCACGGCATACCTGGAGACCCACCGGGCCACGTCTTGCTCCGGGATGGTCGTGGTGCGAAAGATCACGGTCAGGACTCTGCTGTCCTCCTTTAGGAGGGGGACTAGCTCGAACCCCTCCAGTAAGGAGGGCTTCCTCCGTTGTGCTGCTCTACACTTTGCCCAAAAAGTCCAGTAGGCGAGCTCCGAGGCTAGGCACACGTCCGTCTCCCTAGACCCCGGTAACTGAATCACCGCCACAACTTGTTCTTTGTGAACCCTGAGGTCCTCTTTCAAAAGGGTCTTTGTCAGATAGGCCCTGGTGTCTCTGTTGGGGTCAGATCCAACGTATCTGAAACGTACCACGAACCTTTTTCGGGGGTCTATTCTATCTGAGGCGGCCTCGAGGTATTGCTCTATGCGCGCCTCCTCCTCTTCCTCTTCCTCAAAAGGCCTTCTTGAGAAGGGGTCTCCCCAACTCCCAGTCTCCGGTTCTCTGTGATCGTCCGTAACACTGGCATATGTTTTGGGTCTGGGTAGCGTCCCCGTCTGTGCTCGTGTGGGTTCCTGCTTGGCAGCATCACTCACAACATCCCTCTCCCGTCCATGCAGAATGTTTGCACTTACTGATTCTGTTTGTGGTATTTCCTTCCCGCCCTGATTCGGTCCCCTTTGTGCGACCTTGGGTCTGGCCCCCCTTTCCACATCCGTCAAGGAAGTCTGCCGCATTTGTTTCCCCCCAATTGGGGATTCTTCACCTGACGGTGACGTTTTCCTCCCGCTGAAAGCAGAAACAGAACCACAAGGCCCAGTATGCTGTTCCACGGTCATCCCCACCTCGTTCCTTTGTCCTTTCTCACCTTCTCCCATCCCTATGCCGGTAGCGGGGCCCTTCACTTGACTCCCCGTCCCCACCGCTCCAGTAGTACCTCTGCCCTCCTGTCTACTTTCCGGTTCATGTAGTCGTGGCCTCTTCTTTTCGGCCTCCCCTATCTCTGCCTCTGTGCCGCGTAGAGTTTCTTGATCCCGCCCCTGTTTCCCTTCCTCCCCCGTGTCTATATCCGAGAGGTCTCCGCCCCTCTTCTCTCCCTTCTTCCGTACCTCCCCACCTTCCCCACCCCCCGTCATTTTCTCTGAGAGTGGTACCTCACCGCTTAGAGGGGGTGGCACCGAAGCACACACCCCCAACCTTTTGTCCAGCGCCGTCTCAGCCATCGGGGAAGCCTCCCTCGGCCTCGCTGCTTCCGCCGCCGTCCGCTTCCCGCTCGGTGGGAAACGCTTCCTCCCCGGCGACGGTGTTTCCTCTTGTTGCTGCTTCTGAATCTTCACCCTGTTCTGCAGCGCCATGATCATCTGATCCAGCCACTCCAGAAGCCTGTCTCGTGTCATCATGCTCGACGTGTCTCTGATGCGTTCCCAAAAGGGTGGCTTTTGATGTTCTGGAGCCATGTCCCACATGGTTTTTATCTCTTGGATGATCTTCACCATATTCTTCTCCTCCAACCACTCCAAGGGTCGAGGCTGGAACTTTTTGGGTTTACGTGCCAGCAGCAGTCTGAGGACTGCTTGTGCAGCTAGCGATTTGTTAGCCGCCTTCTGTTTGTTTGTGTTCGCCTCTGCGACATCCAAGCCGGCCATCAGTTTCCTCAGAGTCTGAGATGCTTTATCAAGGCGCTCCCAGATTTGATACTGAGCCAGTTTGGTTAAATCATTGGTCTTGACCTTCGTGAAGGCCAGATGCTCCACCATATATCCCCACAACTTTAGCATGTCGTTCTTTCCAAAGTCTTTGGGGGTGATGATGTCACCCATCCGCCCAATGGGTGTGTGCAGGGTTTCAGTCCAGTCCTGTAGGATCATGTGCTTTCTGGCCTTCCACCAATTTTCGTTAGTCTCTGAGAGTTCAGTATCCCCCACCATCGAGAGATCTGTCTCCGGGTCCGTATTGTTAGCAGGGATGTCAAAATCTGAGTTGATTTCATCCCCCGAGGAGGGGGGGATCCCATCTTGGCCCACTCCCTTCCCCATGCAAAACTCCATCTCGTTGTCCGTGGACTCCTCTTCCTTTGTGGGGAGTCCCAACTCCATCTGCTCATGCCTCACGTTCCCCCGTTCTGGCAGCGGGGAGTCTGCCTCTGTCACCCAAGCATGAGTCTCGCCATGGGTGACGGCACAGGGTTCTTTTCTCCTTGCAGGGAAACCCAAATCCTGGGGATATTCCCCCTCACTCATCTTGACTGGAGATCTGTCCCGTGCATTCTCCTGTGTATTCTCCTTTAATTCAGCCTTAGACGACCTTTGGGATAATGGTAACTTTTGCTTTTCATGTCTTTTGCGACGCTTTACCTTTGTACCCTGGCTCTTTTGCTCACCTCGCAGAGGACCCCCCTTTTCCTGTTTAGGACAGGCTTCTGGCCGTTCTCCTATGTTTTGATAATCAGGGTTTACTCTTGGATTGGAGTAACTCTCCCAACAGAGAGAGCCTCTTCCTTCTAAAAATGCTGTCAGCATTTTATGTTCTTGCTCCAGCGCTATTCTGATAGGCTCTGTCTGTTTTAATTTCTCACGCAGGGTTTGCACCTCCTCTTCAGACCCCTTGCGTCTCGTCTCTATCATGAACTCCTCCTCTTGAAGTACAATTTTTTCCCATTTCTCTTGTAAAACTGGCAGCCACGTTTGCACCTCTCCTTTCAGTGTTTCAAGCTGCTGCTGGTCTGTTATAGGGGCCCCTCTCTCTTGTAGCCCATTCCCTGAGTTCTCATACTGTTCCTGGACCTCCACCCCCTTGTCCCACTTTCCAGGACCAAGAGACAGTTTCTGGGGTGTTTGCAAACCTTCCCCCACACCCATGGACTCAGAATGATCCCTCAGGGCAAGCTGCGCTTTCCCTTGTGTAAAGTGGCCGGTATCAGGCTGCTGTGAGATTTTCTCCAACGCACTTCCTTGTTGCTGAGAAAGCAGGCTGCTGGGGGGGGGCCCTTTTGCCGCTTCTGTGGGGGTCTCCTTTGCACATTTCTCTCCCTTGGCAAGGGCAAAAGATTCTCCACTGTTCACCCCACAAAACTGTCCACTTTGGGCTTTCATCATACTTGCTTTTAGAGAGGAAAAAACGGCCCTGATTTTCCTTTCCAGCACAAGCCTTAGGATCGCCGGCATCAGGGACTTGTCTGGACATGCCTTCGTCTTTCAGTGATTCCATGCTGGGGGGTACCCCTTCTCCGAGTCTTTTAAGAGAAACTACTGGGGACCCCCGCTTCATTCCACCATCCAAGGACTCCCCAGGGTTCAGGCTACAAGCACTGACCTGTTTTTGATCTTTCCTCCTGCTGCAAGTCCTGGAATCAGCGCTTGTTTGCCGAAGTCCCAAGTCACTGGAAGCAGACATGCTGGGTGCGCATTCTGGCAGAGGCAGCTGTAAGCCTGCCTCCTCTGCACCCGATTTTTGTCCAAAAACGGGGATCCCCAGGTGCTCCTCTGGCAGCTTCGGGTCCCCCATGCTCTCTCTGACTACCCCAACATTTTGGGGCTCAGCAGTCTGAAAAATTCCACCAAAAACAGCCGTTTTTGTGTTCCCAAGCCAGGAGCTCTTGCACAAGGTGTGCACCAGGTGGCCCCCATTTTAGGGTTATAGGGAAAATCCAGGGTAGGGTTAGGGTTAGCAAAACTAAGGCAGTTCCGAAGCTTCCGAGGCCTGGGAAGTGCTCAGAAGGGCGAGATGGAATGAGCAGGCCAGAAAAATCTCCGGAAAGTGGGGTATTTTGAAATTGGAATATTCCCTGGGTGTTTGGCCCCCACTTTAGAGTTATAGGGAAAATCCAGGGTAGGGTTAGGGTTAGCAAAACTAAGGCAGTTCCGAAGCTTCCGAGGGTTGCGAACTGCTGAGAAGGGAAAGATGGAATGAGCAGGCCAGTAAAATCTCCAGAAAGTGGGGTGTTTTGAAATTGCCATATTGCCTGGGTGTAAGGCCCTATTTTAGGGTTATAGGGAAAATCCAGGGTAGGGTTAGGGTTAGCAAAACTAAGGCAATTCCGAGGCATCCGAGGCCTGGGAAGTCCTCAGAAGGGCAGGATAGAATGAGCAGACCAGAAAAATCTCCGGAAAGTGGGGTATTTTGAAATTGGCATATTCCCCTGGTGTTTGGCCCCCATTTTAGGGTTATAGGGAAAATCCAGGGTAGGGTTAGGGTTAGCAAAATTAAGGCAGTTCCGAAGCTTCCGAGGGCTGCGAAGTGCTCAGAAGGGCCAGATGGAATGAGCAGGCCAGAAAAATCTCCCGAATGTGCGGTGATTTGAAATTGCCATATTGCCTGGGTGTTTTGCCCCCATTTTAGATTTATATGCAAAATCCAGGCGAGGGTTAGGGTTAGCAAAACTAAACCAGTTCCGAAGCTTCCGAGGCCTGGGAAGTGCTGAGAAGGGCCAGATGGAATCAGCAGGCCAGGAAAATCTCCGGAAAGTGGGATATTTTGAAAGTGCCATATTCCCTGGGTGTTTGGCCCCTATTTTAGGATTATAGGGAAAATCCAGGGTAGGGTTAGGGTTAGCAAAACTAGGGCAATTCGGAGGCATCCGAGGCCTGGGAAGTACTGAGAAGGGCAGGATAGAATGAGAAGGCCAGAAAAATCTCCGGAAAGTGGGGTATTTTGAAATTGGAATATTCCCTGGGTGTTTGGCCCCTATTATAGGGTTATAGGGAAAATCCAGGGTAGGGTTAGGGTTAGCAAAACTAAGGCAGTTCCGAAGCTTCCGAGGGTTGCGAACTGCTGAGAAGGGCCAGATGGAATGAGCAGGCCAGAAAAATCTCCAGAAAGTGGGGTGTTTTGAAATTGCCATATTGCCTGGGTGTTAGGCCCTATTTTAGGGTTATAGGGAAAATCCAGGGTAGGGTTAGGGTTAGCAAAACTAAGGCAATTCCGAGGCATCCGAGGCCTGGGAAGTCCTGAGAAGGGCAGGATAGAATGAGCAGACCAGAAAAATCTCCGGAAAGTGGGGTATTTTGAAATTGGCATATTCCCTGGTGTTTGGCCCCCATTTTAGGGTTATAGGGAAAATCAGGTGTAGGGTTAGGGTTAGCAAAACTAAGGCAATTCCGAGGCATCCGAGGCCTGGGAAGTCCTGAGAAGGGCAGGATAGAATGAGCAGACCAGAAAAATCTCCGGAAAGTGGGGTATTTTGAAATTGGCATATTCCCCTGGTGTTTGGCCCCTATTTTAGGGTTATAGGGAAAATCCAGGGTAGGGTTAGGGTTAGCAAAATTAAGGCAATTCCGAAGCTTCCGAGGGCTGCGAAGTGCTCAGAAGGGCCAGATGGAATGAGCAGGCCAGAAAAATCTCCAGAAAGTGCGGTGATTTGAAATTGCCATATTGCCTGGGTGTTTTGCCCGCATTTTAGATTTATATGCAAAATCCAGGCTAGGGTTAGGGTTAGCAAAACTAAACCAGTTCCGAAGCTTCCGAGGCCTGGGAAGTGCTCAGAAGGGCCAGATGGAATGAGTAGGCCAGTAAAATCTCTGGAAAGTGGGGTATTTTGAAATTGCCATATTGCCTGGGTGTTTGGCCCCCATTTTAGGGTTATAGGGAAAATCCAGGGTAGGGTTAGGGTTAGCAAAACTAAAGCAGTTCCGAAGCTTCCGAGGCCTGGGAAGTGCTGAGAAGGGCCAGATGGAATCAGCAGGCCAGGAAAATCTCCGGAAAGTGGGATATTTTGAAAGTGCCATATTCCCTGGGTGTTTGGCCCCTATTTTAGGATTATAGGGAAAATCCAGGGTAGGGTTAGGGTTAGCAAAACTAGGGCAATTCGGAGGCATCCGAGGCCTGGGAAGTACTGAGAAGGGCAGGATAGAATGAGAAGGCCAGAAAAATCTCCGGAAAGTGGGGTATTTTGGAAGTGCCATATTGCCTGGGTGTTTGGCCCCCATTTTAGGGTTATAGGGAAAATCCAGGGTAGGGTTAGGGTTAGCAAAACTAAGGCAGTTCCGAGGCATCCGAGACCTGGGAAGTGATCAGAAGGGCCAGATGGAATGAGCAGGCCAGAAAAATCTCCGGAAAGTGGGGTGTTTTGAAATTGGCATATTGCCTGGGTGTTTGGCCCCTATTTTAGGGTTATAGGGAAAATCCAGGGTAGGGTTAGGGTTAGCAAAACTAAGGCAGTTCCGAGGCTTCCGAGGCCTGGGAAGTGCTGAGAAGGGCCAGATGGAATGAGCCGGCCAGAAAAATCTCCGGAAAGTGCAATGTTTTGAAATTGGCATATTGCCTGGGTGTTCGGCCCCTATTTTAGGGTTATAGGGAAAATCAGGTGTAGGGTTAGGGTTAGCAAAACTAAAGCAGTTCCGAAACTTCCGAGGGCTGCGAAGTGCTCAGAAGGGCCAGATGGAATGAGCAGGACAGAAAAATATTCGGAAAGTGGGGTGTTTTGAAATTGGCATATTACTTGGGTGTTTGGCCCCTATTTTAGGGTTATAGGGAAAATCCAGGGTAGGGTTAGGGTTAGCAAAACTAAGGCAGTTCCGAAGCTTCCGAGGCCTGGGAAGTGCTGAGAAGGGCCAGATGGAATCAGCAGGCCAGGAAAATCTCCGGAAAGTGGGATATTTTGAAAGTGCCATATTCCCTGGGTATTTGGCCCCTATTTTAGGATTATAGGGAAAATCCAGGGTAGGGTTAGGGTTAGCAAAACTAGGGCAATTCGGAGGCATCCGAGGCCTGGGAAGTACTGAGAAGGGCAGGATAGAATGAGAAGGCCAGAAAAATCTCCGGAAAGTGGGGTATTTTGGAAGTGCCATATTCCCTGGGTGTTTGGCCCCCATTTTAGGGTTATAGGGAAAATCCAGGATAGGGTTAGGGTTAGCAAAACTAAGGCAGTTCCGAAGCTTCCGAGGCCTGGGAAGTGCTCAGAAGGGCGAGATGGAATGAGCAGGCCAGGAAAATCTATGGAAAGTGGGGTATTTTGAAATTGGCATATTGCCTGGGTGTTTGGCCCCCATTTTAGGGTTATAGGGAAAATCCAGGGTAGGGTTAGGGTTAGCAAAACTAAGGCAGTTCCGAAGCTTCTGAGGCCTGGGAAGTGCTCAGAAGGGCGAGATGGAATGAGCAGGCCAGAAAAATCTCCGGAAAGTGGGGTATTTTGAAATTGGAATATTCCCTGGGTGTTTGGCCCCCACTTTAGAGTTATAGGGAAAATCCAGGGTAGGGTTAGGGTTAGCAAAACTAAGGCAGTTCCGAAGCTTCCGAGGCCTGGGAAGTGCTCAGAAGGGCGAGATGGAATGAGCAGGCCAGGAAAATCTACGGAAAGTGGGGTATTTTGAAATTGGCATATTGCCTGGGTGTTTGGCCCCCATTTTAGGGTTATAGGGAAAATCCAGGGTACGGTTAGGTTTAGCAAAACTAAGGCAGTTCCGAAGCTTTCGAGGCCTGGGAAGTGCTCAGAAGGGCCAGATGGAATGAGAAGGCCAGGAAAATCTCCGGAAAGTGGGGTGTTTTGAAATTGGCATATTGCCTGGGTGTTTGGCCCCTATTTTAGGGTTATAGGGAAAATCCAGGGTAGGGTTAGGGTTAGCAAAACTAAAGCAGTTCCGAAGCTTTCGAGGCCTGGGAAGTGCTCAGAAGGGCCAGATGGAATGAGTAGGCCAGGAAAATCTCCGGAAAGTGGGGTATTTTGAAATTGCCATATTGCCTGGGTGTTTGGCCCCCATTTTAGGGTTATAGGGAAAATCCAGGGTAGGGTTAGGGTTAGCAAAACTAAGGCAGTTCCGAGGCATCCGAGACCTGGGAAGTGATCAGAAGGGCCAGATGGAATGAGCAGGCCAGAAAAATCTCCGGAAAGTGGGGTGTTTTGAAATTGGCATATTGCCTGGGTGTTTGGCCCCTATTTTAGGGTTATAGGGAAAATCCAGGGTAGGGTTAGGGTTAGCAAAACTAAGGCAGTTCCGAGGCTTCCGAGGCCTGGGAAGTGCTGAGAAGGGCCAGATGGAATGAGCAGACCAGAAAAATCTCCGGAAAGTGCGGTGTTTTGAAATTGGCATATTGCCTGGGTGTTCGGCCCCTATTTTAGGGTTATAGGGAAAATCAGGTGTAGGGTTAGGTTTAGCAAAACTAAAGCAGTTCCGAAACTTCCGAGGGCTGCGAAGTGCTCAGAAGGGCCAGGTGGAATGAGCAGGACAGAAAAATATCCGGAAAGTGGGGTGTTTTGAAATTGGCATATTACTTGGGTGTTTGGCCCCTATTTTAGGGTTATAGGGAAAATCCAGGGTAGGGTTAGGGTTAGCAAAACTAAGGCAGTTCCGAAGCTTCCGAGGCCTGGGTAGTGCTGAGAAGGGCCAGATGGAATGAGCAGGCCAGGAAAATCTCCAGAAAGTGGGATATTTTGAAAGTGCCATATTCCCTGGGTGTTTGGCCCCTATTTTAGCATTATAGGGAAAATCCAGGGTAGGGTTAGGGTTAGCAAAACTAGGGCGATTCGGAGGCATCCGAGGCCTGGGAAGTACTGAGAAGGGCAGGATAGAATGAGAAGGCCAGAAAAATCTCCGGAAAGTGGGGTATTTTGGAAGTGCCATATTCCCTGGGTGTTTGGCCCCTATTTTAGGGTTATAGGGAAAATCCAGGGTAGGGTTAGGGTTAGAAAAACTACGGCAATTCCGAGGCATCCGAGGCCTGGGAAGTACTTAGAAGGGCAGGATAGAATGAGCAGACCAGAAAAATCTCCGGAAAATGGGGTGTTTTGAAATTGGCATATTCCCTGGGTGTTTGGCCCCCATTTTAGGGTTATAGGGAAAATCCAGGATAGGGTTAGGGTTAGCAAAACTAAGGCAGTTCCGAAGCTTCCGAGGCCTGGGAAGTGCTCAGAAGGGCGAGATGGAATGAGCAGGCCAGGAAAATCTATGGAAAGTGGGGTATTTTGAAATTGGCATATTGCCTGGGTGTTTGGCCCCCATTTTAGGGTTATAGGGAAAATCCAGGGTAGGGTTAGGGTTAGCAAAACTAAGGCAGTTCCGAAGCTTCTGAGGCCTGGGAAGTGCTCAGAAGGGCGAGATGGAATGAGCAGGCCAGAAAAATCTCCGGAAAGTGGGGTATTTTGAAATTGGAATATTCCCTGGGTGTTTGGCCCCACTTTAGAGTTATAGGGAAAATCCAGGGTAGGGTTAGGGTTAGCAAAACTAAGGCAGTTCCGAAGCTTCCGAGGCCTGGGAAGTGCTCAGAAGGGCGAGATGGAATGAGCAGGCCAGGAAAATCTACGGAAAGTGGGGTATTTTGAAATTGGCATATTGCCTGGGTGTTTGGCCCCCATTTTAGGGTTATAGGGAAAATCCAGGGTAGGGTTAGGGTTAGCAAAACTAAGGCAGTTCCGAAGCTTCCGAGGCCTGGGAAGTGCTGAGAAGGGCCAGATGGAATCAGCAGGCCAGGAAAATCTCCGGAAAGTGGGATATTTTGAAAGTGCCATATTCCCTGGGTATTTGGCCCCTATTTTAGGATTATAGGGAAAATCCAGGGTAGGGTTAGGGTTAGCAAAACTAGGGCAATTCGGAGGCATCCAAGGCCTGGGAAGTACTGAGAAGGGCAGGATAGAATGAGAAGGCCAGAAAAATCTCCGGAAAGTGGGGTATTTTGAAGTGCCATATTCCCTGGGTGTTTGGCCCCCATTTTAGGGTTATAGGGAAAATCCAGGATAGGGTTAGGGTTAGCAAAACTAAGGCAGTTCCGAAGCTTCCGAGGCCTGGGAAGTGCTCAGAAGGGCGAGATGGAATGAGCAGGCCAGGAAAATCTATGGAAAGTGGGGTATTTTGAAATTGGCATATTGCCTGGGTGTTTGGCCCCCATTTTAGGGTTATAGGGAAAATCCAGGGTAGGGTTAGGGTTAGCAAAACTAAGGCAGTTCCGAAGCTTCTGAGGCCTGGGAAGTGCTCAGAAGGGCGAGATGGAATGAGCAGGCCAGAAAAATCTCCGGAAAGTGGGGTATTTTGAAATTGGAATATTCCCTGGGTGTTTGGCCCCCACTTTAGAGTTATAGGGAAAATCCAGGGTAGGGTTAGGGTTAGCAAAACTAAGGCAGTTCCGAAGCTTCCGAGGCCTGGGAAGTGCTCAGAAGGGCGAGATGGAATGAGCAGGCCAGAAAATCTACGGAAAGTGGGGTATTTTGAAATTGGCATATTGCCTGGGTGTTTGGCCCCCATTTTAGGGTTATAGGGAAAATCCAGGGTAGGGTTAGGTTTAGCAAAACTAAGGCAGTTCCGAAGCTTTCGAGGCCTGGGAAGTGCTCAGAAGGGCCAGATGGAATGAGAAGGCCAGGAAAATCTCCGGAAAGTGGGGTGTTTTGAAATTGGCATATTGCCTGGGTGTTTGGCCCCTATTTTAGGGTTATAGGGAAAATCCAGGGTAGGGTTAGGGTTAGCAAAACTAAAGCAGTTCCGAAGCTTTCGAGGCCTGGGAAGTGCTCAGAAGGGCCAGATGGAATGAGTAGGCCAGGAAAATCTCCGGAAAGTGGGGTATTTTGAAATTGCCATATTGCCTGGGTGTTTGGCCCCCATTTTAGGGTTATAGGGAAAATCCAGGGTAGGGTTAGGGTTAGCAAAACTAAGGCAGTTCCGAGGCATCCGAGACCTGGGAAGTGATCAGAAGGGCCAGATGGAATGAGCAGGCCAGAAAAATCTCCGGAAAGTGGGGTGTTTTGAAATTGGCATATTGCCTGGGTGTTTGGCCCCCATTTTAGGGTTATAGGGAAAATCAGGTGTAGGGTTAGGGTTAGCAAAACTAAAGCAGTTCCGAAACTTCCGAGGGCTGCGAAGTGCTGAGAAGGGCCAGATGGAATGAGCAGACCAGAAAAATCTCCGGAAAGTGCGGTGTTTTGAAATTGGCATATTGCCTGGGTGTTCGGCCCCTATTTTAGGGTTATAGGGAAAATCAGGTGTAGGGTTAGGTTTAGCAAAACTAAAGCAGTTCCGAAACTTCCGAGGGCTGCGAAGTGCTCAGAAGGGCCAGGTGGAATGAGCAGGACAGAAAAATATCCGGAAAGTGGGGTGTTTTGAAATTGGCATATTACTTGGGTGTTTGGCCCCTATTTTAGGGTTATAGGGAAAATCGAGGGTAGGGTTAGGGTTAGCAAAACCAAGGCAGTTCCGAAGCTTCCGAGGCCTGGGTAGTGCTGAGAAGGGCCAGATGGAATGAGCAGGCCAGGAAAATCTCCAGAAAGTGGGATATTTTGAAAGTGCCATATTCCCTGGGTGTTTGGCCCCTATTTTAGCATTATAGGGAAAATCCAGGGTAGGGTTAGGGTTAGCAAAACTAGGGCGATTCGGAGGCATCCGAGGCCTGGGAAGTACTGAGAAGGGCAGGATAGAATGAGAAGGCCAGAAAAATCTCCGGAAAGTGGGGTATTTTGGAAGTGCCATATTCCCTGGGTGTTTGGCCCCTATTTTAGGGTTATAGGGAAAATCCAGGGTAGGGTTAGGGTTAGAAAAACTACGGCAATTCCGAGGCATCCGAGGCCTGGGAAGTACTTAGAAGGGCAGATAGAATGAGCAGACCAGAAAAATCTCCGGAAAATGGGGTGTTTTGAAATTGGCATATTCCCTGGGTGTTTGGCCCCCATTTTAGGGTTATAGGGAAAATCCAGGATAGGGTTAGGGTTAGCAAAACTAAGGCAGTTCCGAAGCTTCCGAGGCCTGGGAAGTGCTCAGAAGGGCGAGATGGAATGAGCAGGCCAGGAAAATCTATGGAAAGTGGGGTATTTTGAAATTGGCATATTGCCTGGGTGTTTGGCCCCCATTTTAGGGTTATAGGGAAAATCCAGGGTAGGGTTAGGGTTAGCAAAACTAAGGCAGTTCCGAAGCTTCTGAGGCCTGGGAAGTGCTCAGAAGGGCGAGATGGAATGAGCAGGCCAGAAAAATCTCCGGAAAGTGGGGTATTTTGAAATTGGAATATTCCCTGGGTGTTTGGCCCCCACTTTAGAGTTATAGGGAAAATCCAGGGTAGGGTTAGGGTTAGCAAAACTAAGGCAGTTCCGAAGCTTCCGAGGCCTGGGAAGTGCTCAGAAGGGCGAGATGGAATGAGCAGGCCAGGAAAATCTACGGAAAGTGGGGTATTTTGAAATTGGCATATTGCCTGGGTGTTTGGCCCCCATTTTAGGGTTATAGGGAAAATCCAGGGTAGGGTTAGGTTTAGCAAAACTAAGGCAGTTCCGAAGCTTCCGAGGCCTGGGTAGTGCTGAGAAGGGCCAGATGGAATGAGCAGGCCAGGAAAATCTCCAGAAAGTGGGATATTTTGAAAGTGCCATATTCCCTGGGTGTTTGGCCCCTATTTTAGGATTATAGGGAAAATCCAGGGTAGGGTTAGGGTTAGCAAAACTAGGGCAATTCGGAGGCATCCGAGGCCTGGGAAGTACTGAGAAGGGCAGGATAGAATGAGAAGGCCAGAAAAATCTCCGGAAAGTGGGGTGTTTTGAAATTGGCATATTGCCTGGGTGTTTGGCCCCTATTTTAGGGTTATAGGGAAAATCCAGGGTAGGGTTAGGGTTAGCAAAACTAAAGCAGTTCCGAAGCTTTCGAGGCCTGGGAAGTGCTCAGAAGGGCCAGATGGAATGAGTAGGCCAGGAAAATCTCCGGAAAGTGGGGTATTTTGAAATTGCCATATTGCCTGGGTGTTTGGCCCCCATTTTAGGGTTATAGGGAAAATCAGGTGTAGGGTTAGGGTTAGCAAAACTAAAGCAGTTCCGAAACTTCCGAGGGCTGCGAAGTGCTCAGAAGGGCCAGGTGGAATGAGCAGGACAGAAAAATATCCGGAAAGTGGGGTGTTTTGAAATTGGCATATTACTTGGGTGTTTGGCCCCTATTTTAGGGTTATAGGGAAAATCCAGGGTAGGGTTAGGGTTAGCAAAACTAAGGCAGTTCCGAAGCTTCCGAGGCCTGGGTAGTGCTGAGAAGGGCCAGATGGAATGAGCAGGCCAGGAAAATCTCCAGAAAGTGGGATATTTTGAAAGTGCCATATTCCCTGGGTGTTTGGCCCCTATTTTAGCATTATAGGGAAAATCCAGGGTAGGGTTAGGGTTAGCAAAACTAGGGCGATTCGGAGGCATCCGAGGCCTGGGAAGTACTGAGAAGGGCAGGATAGAATGAGAAGGCCAGAAAAATCTCCGGAAAGTGGGGTATTTTGGAAGTGCCATATTCCCTGGGTGTTTGGCCCCTATTTTAGGGTTATAGGGAAAATCCAGGGTAGGGTTAGGGTTAGAAAACTAAGGCAATTCCGAGGCATCCGAGGCCTGGGAAGTACTTAGAAGGGCAGGATAGAATGAGCAGACCAGAAAAATCTCCGGAAAATGGGGTGTTTTGAAATTGGCATATTCCCTGGGTGTTTGGCCCCCATTTTAGGGTTATAGGGAAAATCCAGGGTAGGGTTAGGGTTAGCAAAACTAAGGCAGTTCCGAAGCTTCCGAGGCCTGGGAAGTGCTCAGAAGGGCGAGATGGAATGAGCAGGCCAGGAAAATCTCCGGAAAGTGGGGTATTTTGAAATTGGAATATTACCTGGGTGTTTGGCCCCCACTTTAGAGTTATAGGGAAAATCCAGGGTAGGGTTAGGGTTAGCAAAACTAAGGCAGTTCCGAAGCTTCCGAGGGTTGCGAACTGCTGAGAAGGGCCAGATGGAATGAGCAGGCCAGAAAAATCTCCAGAAAGTGGGGTGTTTTGAAATTGCCATATTGCCTGGGTGTTAGGCCCCTATTTTAGGGTTATAGGGAAAATCCAGGGTAGGGTTAGGGTTAGCAAAACTAAGGCAATTCCGAGGCATCCGAGGCCTGGGAAGTCCTTAGAAGGGCAGGATAGAATGAGCAGACCAGAAAAATCTCCGGAAAGTGGGGTATTTTGAAATTGGCATATTCCCCTGGTGTTTGGCCCCCATTTCAGGGTTATAGGAAAAATCCAGGGTAGGGTTAGGGTTAGCAAAACTAAGGCAGTTCCGAAGCTTCCGAGGGTTGCGAAGTGCTCAGAAGGGCCAGATGGAATGAGCAGGCCAGGAAAATCTCCAGAAAGTGCGGTGTTTTGAAATTGCCATATTGCCTGGGTGTTTTGCCCCTATTTTAGATTTATATGGAAAATCCAGGGTAGGGTTAGGGTTAGCAAAACTAAAGCAGTTCCGAAGCTTCCGAGGCCTGGGAAGTGCTCAGAAGGGCCAGATGGAATGAGTAGGCCAGGAAAATCTCCGGAAAGTGGGGTATTTTGAATTTGCCATATTGCCTGGGTGTTTGGCCCCCATTTTAGGGTTATAGGGAAAATCCAGGGTAGGGTTAGGGTTAGCAAAACTAAGGCAGTTCCGAAGCTTCCGAGGCCTGGGAAGTGCTCAGAAGGGCGAGATGGAATGAGCAGGCCAGGAAAATCTACGGAAAGTGGGGTATTTTGAAATTGGCATATTGCCTGGGTGTTTGGCCCCCATTTTAGGGTTATAGGGAAAATCCAGGATAGGGTTAGGGTTAGCAAAACTAAGGCAGTTCCGAAGCTTCCGAGGCCTGGGAAGTGCTCAGAAGGGCGAGATGGAATGAGCAGGCCAGGAAAATCTACGGAAAGTGGGGTATTTTGAAATTGGCATATTGCCTGGGTGTTTGGCCCCCATTTTAGGGTTATAGGGAAAATCCAGGGTAGGGTTAGGGTTAGCAAAACTAAGGCAGTTCCGAAGCTTCCGAGGCCTGGGAAGTGCTCAGAAGGGCGAGATGGAATGAGCAGGCCCGAAAAATCTCCGGAAAGTGGGGTATTTTGAAATTGGAATATTCCCTGGGTGTTTGGCCCCCACTTTAGAGTTATAGGGAAAATCCAGGGTAGGGTTAGGGTTAGCAAAACTAAGGCAGTTCCGAAGCTTCCGAGGGTTGCGAACTGCTGAGAAGTGCCAGATGGAATGAGCAGGCCAGAAAAATCTCCAGAAAGTGGGGTGTTTTGAAATTGCCATATTGCCTGGGTGTTTGGCCCCCATTTTAGGGTTATAGGGAAAATCCAGGGTAGGGTTAGGGTTAGCAAAACTAAGGCAGTTCCGAAGCTTCCGAGGCCTGGGAAGTGCTCAGAAGGGCGAGATGGAATGAGCAGGCCAGAAAATCTACGGAAAGTGGGGTATTTTGAAATTGGCATATTGCCTGGGTGTTTGGCCCCCATTTTAGGGTTATAGGGAAAATCCAGGATAGGGTTAGGGTTAGCAAAACTAAGGCAGTTCCGAAGCTTCCGAGGCCTGGGAAGTGCTCAGAAGGGCGAGATGGAATGAGCAGGCCAGGAAAATCTACGGAAAGTGGGGTATTTTGAAATTGGCATATTGCCTGGGTGTTTGGCCCCCATTTTAGGGTTATAGTGAAAATCCAGGGTAGGGTTAGGGTTAGCAAAACTAAGGCAGTTCCGAAGCTTCCGAGGCCTGGGAAGTGCTCAGAAGGGCGAGATGGAATGAGCAGGCCCGAAAAATCTCCGGAAAGTGGGGTATTTTGAAATTGGAATATTCCCTGGGTGTTTGGCCCCCACTTTAGAGTTATAGGGAAAATCCAGGGTAGGGTTAGGGTTAGCAAAACTAAGGCAGTTCCGAAGCTTCCGAGGTTGCGAACTGCTGAGAAGGGCCAGATGGAATGAGCAGGCCAGAAAAATCTCCAGAAAGTGGGGTGTTTTGAAATTGCCATATTGCCTGGGTGTTAGGCCCCTATTTTAGGGTTATAGGGAAAATCCAGGGTAGGGTTAGGGTTAGCAAAACTAAGGCATTCCGAGGCATCCGAGGCCTGGGAAGTCCTTAGAAGGGCAGGATAGAATGAGCAGGCCAGAAAAATCTCCGGAAAATGGGGTGTTTTGAAATTGGCATATTCCCTGGGTGTTTGGCCCCCATTTTAGGGTTATAGGGAAAATCCAGGATAGGGTTAGGGTTAGCAAAACTAAGGCAGTTCCGAAGCTTCCGAGGCCTGGGAAGTGCTCAGAAGGGCGAGATGGAATGAGCAGGCCAGGAAAATCTACGGAAAGTGGGGTATTTTGAAATTGGCATATTGCCTGGGTGTTTGGCCCCCATTTTAGGGTTATAGGGAAAATCCAGGGTAGGGTTAGGGTTAGCAAAACTAAGGCAGTTCCGAAGCTTCCGAGGCCTGGGAAGTGCTGAGAAGGGCCAGATGGAATGAGCAGGCCAGGAAAATCTCCAGAAAGTGGGATATTTTGAAAGTGCCATATTCCCTGGGTGTTTGGCCCCTATTTTAGGATTATAGGGATAATCCAGGGTAGGGTTAGGGTTAGCAAAACTAGGGCAATTCGGAGGCATCCGAGGCCTGGGAAGTACTGAGAAGGGCAGGATAGAATGAGAAGGCCAGAAAAATCTCCGGAAAGTGGGGTGTTTTGAAATTGGCATATTGCCTGGGTGTTTGGCCCCTATTTTAGGGTTATAGGGAAAATCCAGGGTAGGGTTAGGGTTAGCAAAACTAAAGCAGTTCTGAAGCTTCCGAGGCCTGGGAAGTGCTCAGAAGGGCCAGATGGAATGAGTAGGCCAGGAAAATCTCCGGAAAGTGGGGTATTTTGAAATTGCCATATTGCCTGGGTGTTTGGCCCCCATTTTAGGGTTATAGGGAAAATCCAGGGTAGGGTTAGGGTTAGCAAAACTAAGGCAGTTCCGAGGCATCCGAGACCTGGGAAGTGATCAGAAGGGCCAGATGGAATGAGCAGGCCAGAAAAATCTCCGGAAAGTGGGGTGTTTTGAAATTGGCATATTGCCTGGGTGTTTGGCCCCTATTTTAGGGTTATAGGGAAAATCCAGGGTAGGGTTAGGGTTAGCAAAACTAAGGCAGTTCCGAGGCTTCCGAGGCCTGGGAAGTGCTGAGAAGGGCCAGATGGAATGAGCCGGCCAGAAAAATCTCCGGAAAGTGCGGTGTTTTGAAATTGGCATATTGCCTGGGTGTTCGGCCCCTATTTTAGGGTTATAGGGAAAATCAGGTGTAGGGTTAGGGTTAGCAAAACTAAAGCAGTTCCGAAACTTCCGCGGGCTGCGAAGTGCTCAGAAGGGCCAGGTGGAATGAGCAGGACAGAAAAATATCCGGAAAGTGGGGTGTTTTGAAATTGGCATATTACTTGGGTGTTTGGCCCCTATTTTAGGGTTATAGGGAAAATCCAGGGTAGGGTTAGGTTTAGCAAAACCAAGGGAGTTCCGAAGCTTCCGAGGCCTGGGTAGTGCTGAGAAGGGCCAGATGGAATGAGCAGGCCAGTAAAATCTCCAGAAAGTGGGATATTTTGAAAGTGCCATATTCCCTGGGTGTTTGGTCCCTATTTTAGCATTATAGGGAAAATCCAGGGTAGGGTTAGGGTTAGCAAAACTAGGGCGATTCGGAGGCATCCGAGGCCTGGGAAGTACTGAGAAGGGCAGATAGAATGAGAAGGCCATAAAAATCTCCGGAAAGTGGGGTATTTTGGAAGTGCCATATTCCCTGGGTGTTTGGCCCCTATTTTAGGGTTATAGGGAAAATCCAGGGTAGGGTTAGGGTTAGCAAAACTAAGGCAATTCCGAGGCATCCGAGGCCTGGGAAGTCCTTAGAAGGGCAGGATAGAATGAGCAGACCAGAAAAATCTCCGGAAAGTGGGGTATTTTGAAATTGGCATATTCCCCTGGTGTTTGGCCCCCATTTCAGGGTTATACGAAAAATCCAGGGTAGGGTTAGGGTTAGCAAAACTAAGGCAGTTCCGAAGCTTCCGAGGGTTGCGAAGTGCTCAGAAGGGCCAGATGGAATGAGCAGGCCAGGAAAATCTCCAGAAAGTGCGGTGTTTTGAAATTGCCATATTGCCTGGGTGTTTTGCCCCTATTTTAGATTTATATGGAAAATCCAGGGTAGGGTTAGGGTTAGCAAAACTAAAGCAGTTCCGAAGCTTCCGAGGCCTGGGAAGTGCTCAGAAGGGCCAGATGGAATGAGTAGGCCAGGAAAATCTCCGGAAAGTGGGGTATTTTGAATTTGCCATATTGCCTGGGTGTTTGGCCCCCATTTTAGGTTGAGATTGAGATTTTTTTTAGGTTGAGATTTTTTATTTAAATAAGAGCATACTACAAATCACAATAAAAGTCCAATTTACAAATTTTCACAAGGCCCAATGTACACACATTTACAAATCTTCAAAATTTACACATCAAATTACTTAGAGGACTTTCTGCAGAGATCCCCGCGATAAATTCCCCCCATCCGTCGTTCAGTTCTTCTCCGCGTGTGAGCGTTATACAGACGCTACGTAATCGGGGCACAGGCAGCAGACAGCCACGGCCAAAATTTCCTCCAACGCCCTGGCGGCATCCTCCCCCTCTCTTCACGGCTCAACCAAAAAATTTTACTCCGGACAAAGTTGACCGAGCCAGCCACGTCAGCCACCTTTTGCGTCTGTATCTCCCTGTGGCGTTGGAATGACAGTGCCAACAGGACGTACAGGTTAATCAGTCTCACCGTAGACCAGGGTACCGTCCAGTAGTTCTTGGGAGCCGCGGCCTCTCTCCACCTCCGCTTCCTGGGTGCCCTCCTCCTGGGTCCCTTCAGCGGAGGAGAGGGTTCCGTGCCAGACACGACGGATTCCCAGTCCTGGGAGCCCAGGTCCGGCCAGTCCAGCGCTTTGGACACCGCCTTCCACGTGGAACGCGCCGCGGGGCACTCGCTGACAAAGTGTCTCACCGTCTCCTTCTGTGCCGTCCCACTCTCCACGGCCCTGCTCTCACACTGCAGTCTCGGGCAGGTCTGCGCCCACTCCGGGAGCCACGGCCTGGTGCCTTGGAGAAGATACACCTGGTGATACAGTCTCCACCTGATGTCCCACAGATGAAACGGCACCCTTCGGTCGTTAAAATATTCGACGGGAAAAACCGGTTGCCTCAAGTATGGAGAGAGGTTCTCCCTTGTCACATTCCTGGTGACCTGCGGTCTGAAATAGGTCACCTCGAGCAACTCTCGGTACACCTCCCTCTTGATACTCCTCAGGTCCCCCCGACTCGTAGCAAACCATTCTGCATGGACTTTGTGCCGCTTGAGAAAAGCGTAAATTTCCCTCAGATATTCGGGTCCCCCGCACCTCATCGCGGCCGTGACAGCAAAGTCGAGGCGGTGCTCCCCCCACCAGGTTTCCGCCCACGGTTTGCCCACCCAGTGATGCGCAAACAGGACCACCCACATGTGAGGCTGGTCCCCCTCTTCCTCCCATTGAGCATATTTACCAAAGTTGTAGCTCAGGAAGGTGGCGAACATCCTCATATGCAGAGCCGGGAGGTCCAGCCCCGCCTGGTCTATCTGTCTGTATGCCACCGCCCTCGCTAGAGGGAAGGTGGCCATTCCCCACAGGAATTTGAAGAGCTCCTTCTCCATCTCCTTCATCACGGCTTCCGGAGGAGGGTAGACCACCGCTATGTTATTGGCTACTGGCATCACGTACGTGCGTACGTAAACCGCCTTTTGATACACCGTTAGCCGCCACTTCCTCCACATGCCTATCTTCTCCTTAAACTTTTGGAGCCAAACGAACCAGTTCCTCTTCCACCCTTCCTTAGCGACGGAGTAGTAGACCCCTAGGATCTTCACCTCCTCTACCTTCTGCTCGTTTCCACCCTCCCCTTCTCGGTCCGCTTCCATAGGAGCTAGCTTCAGCTGCTCCTCCACTGGGTCGAACGAGATCAGGTAACTTTTCTTCCTGTTGATCTGAGACCCCGAGGCACGTGCATACGCCTCAAAGATCCGCTGTACCCTCGCCACCTCTCTCTCGTCGTTGAGGAGCAGCGAGACGTCGTCGGCATGTGCCACGAACTTGATCTGCACGGGAGCTCCGGTAGGAAGGGACGAGCGGATTCCCGCTATCCCCTCCTCTAGCTGTATGCGACACAGGATGGCATCTAGAGCCAAGACGTAGAGCAGCGGGCTTAACGGACACCCCTGCCTCACTCCCGATCGCACATCGATGGGCTTTCCCCTGTGCCCGTTAATCTGGGGAGTGACGGTGGCCCCGGCGTACAGCAGTTGGAGGAATCCCACATAGGAGGGCGGGAGGCCCTTCCATCGGAGAACGCTCCACAAGAAGGCGTGGTGGACATTGTCGAACGCTTTGCTCTGATCTAACAGGAGGATTCTTCCCATCCATTTCCCGTCCCGTACCAACTGGAAGATCTCCCTCAGCAGACAGAGGGAGTCCGTCATGGCCCTCCCCGGCACCGCACTGGTCTGGGATCCCACGACCAGTTTGTGTGCCACGCTAGCCAGCCTCCCATTCAGGATCTTCGCCAGGAGGCGATAATCCATGTTGGTCAGTGCTATGGGTCTCCAATTGGCCGGGAGCGTCAGGTCCCCCTTCTTAGGGAAGAAGATCAGGGTGCCCTGATAAAAGGACTCGGTGAGTCGCTCCCGGGCCAGCAGTGCGTTGAACACTTTTGTCAGAGGGGGGACGAGCCATTCCCGAAATAGCTTATAAAATTCGTATCCCAGCCCGTCTGTTCCCGGGGCGGACTTTCCTTTGGCCGTCAGGATGGCTCGTCTCACTTCCTCTTCCCGAATAGGTGCCGTCAGCATCCGGCTCTCCGCCTGCGTCAGTTTCCCGTAGAGAGAGTCTACTCTCTCTCTGGGAATCTCCCGCAAGAAGCTTTCCGTCTCGAGGGGGTCTATGCTCTTAGAGGCAAACAGCTGGCGGTAATACCGCCCCATGACAGACAACATCTCCCGTGGGTGGAAGGCGACCGTGTCCCCTTCCTTCTCCCGCAGCCCCCTCATCTCTATGGGCGTCTTTGGACTGCGGACCTTCGCCCACTCCTCAACGTCCACGACGGAGCCCTTCACTCTGTAGTCTCTATAGTTTAGCCGGTTCCTCCTCTGGTCGTGGTGGAATTCTGCAATCGCATTCCTAGCTCGAACCAGCACCGCTTCGTCGTACGGGCGTCCCTGGTTCACCCTGCTGTGGCACTGTAAGAAGTGGAAGACGGCCTCCTGGTAGCGTCGGAGCGCTCGCCTGTTGCCCGTCGATTCGTACTTGCGGCAGCTATTCCTAATCGCCCTCTTGGTCCTTTCCCACCACTCCGGTAACTCGTCGCAATAGATGTCACGGAGGGTCAACATTTTAGCCAGGACGGTAGCCATGATGTCCTTGCAAGAGGCGTCGAGCAACTTGGGCCTGAGTCTCCACAGGGGTCTACCCCTAGGGTAGACCTGCCCGAGACTCAGCTCGACGGCCAGAATGGTGTGATCGGACCACGGGGTGACTACGATGTTGCATTTCTCCGTTTTGACCTCTTTTGGGGCTCTGAGCCGGTCTAACCTGCTTGCCGTTTTCCCCGAATAGTAAGTGAACCTCACCCCCTCCGTAGTGGGAAACGTATCTAGCAACGCCTTCTTGCAAGGTACGGGGAAGAAGCTCAATGTATTAGGCACTTCCAAGGCTTTATCCCCGAGTCCTTGGCACATCAGGAATTTTTCCAGTTCCCTCTCCTCTGCACTCAGGGCCAGCTCTCTGCCCTGTGCGGGAGAGTTGACCGCCTGAATCCTATCGGATAATTTAGTCCTATTGTTGAAGTCTCCCACTATGATCAAACGACGTTGTGTGAAACAGAAGTTCTTGAGGTTTTCCCAAAACCCTTTCCTCCGGGAACTATTGACCGGCGCGTAGAGACCACATAAGCGAAAGGGCCTCGTGATCTCTAGGCCATCTGGCGACAGGTCTTTTAGGGAGAAATCGATCACGATCAATCTACCCGGGAGGGCCTCTAAGATGTTGTCGATATGGAGATTGTGGTTTTGCCCAAATAGTACGGCTACCCCCGCACCACGTTCTTCTCCATAGGACCACACCGAGGGCCCCCGGGACCACAATCTCTGAGCGTGGCTCCTCTGCTGCTCGTTGCAGATGTGCGTCTCCTGTAAGACCATGATATCAAAGCGGAGCTTAGCTAGCTGTGGGATGATCTCCTCCCTCCTCTTTGCTTGTCGCAGACCTCGTGTGTTCCAGGTGGAAAGGCTAAGCATTGCCATGATGGAAAATAGAAGAAGGAATGACCGTGGTCTATCCACTATACAAGTTATTGTAAAAGGTCTCAATCTGTTTCGCTTCCTGAAAGACACGAGCCCCACTTCAAGCAAGACCGCTTTCCTCACGTCTCGGTTCTCGTTCTGCTGCCTCTGAAGAAACTTCTACCTCCTCGGACAAAACCCGAGGCGTAGCCCTACCGTCAGTTGAGGATGGGGAGGGGGGGTCGGGGGGTTGAGGAGGGGGAGGATGAGGTGTGCCCAGAGCGAGATCTGGGGTAAGGTTTGAAGGAAGGTCAGGGGGTGGGTCAGAGGGAAGGGTTGTAGGAGCTTGGGCCTGGGGGGCCGCGTCCATGGGAAGGGTTGTGGGGGCAGTGGTGGATGAGGAATCTGTTTCCGGCGGTGTCTCTGCCCGTGGCTGAACGCATTCCTGAGATAACACCGTCGGCACGTCCTCCGACACAGCCTTTTCCTCGGGAAGGTGGGTCTCCTGGCGCCCTTTCATTTTTTTCCTTTTACTCTGTACCCTTTGCTCTTTCGGCGGGTTGCCATTCGGCCCTCCGCCCAAATTGGCTCCCTGGATGTCTTCATCCCTCACTGGGCCATCCACCTCTATTTCCTCCCCCACATCCTGTCTCAAGAGATGGAACCTATTGGAATTTGCCGCCCCGTTCTCAGACACTCTCCTCCCTGTCGTACTGGCCGATGCAAGACTCTTTCCTTTTCTCTGGGAACCGACTACTCTCCAGCTCTGATCCTCCTGTCGTGCATCTTTCCCCTCTGGACGGGTGGCTCCCGTGTTCGTTTCCCGCACTCCGGCAGCCGCACCCTGGGGATTGCCCACATTCTCCCTCATCATCTGCTCTCTCATCATCTCCTCTCTCGCCATGGCCTTCTCTCTACCCGCCTGTGCCATCTTTTCCGCCTTACTTAGCTTTTCGTAGTCTTGCCGGTTATAATAAGCTTGGGGACACCAGTAATAGGTATGGCCCGCCTCCTCACAGAGATTGCATCGGATGCCCCTTTGGCAGGCCAGCGTGGAGTGCCCTCTGCCGCAGCAGCGTGAGCATAGCTGCGTGGTGCACGTCCTCCTGTAATGCTCATAGGAGCCGCAATGGTAACAGGCGGAGGGCTGCCCGCTGTACCTGGTGATTCCACGTTCCGCTCACAGAAAGAAATACTTTGGGATCTTCCCCTGCCTGTTATCCGGGTTCTGATTTTTGAAGGCCACCACGCAACGGTACTCGCCCGTCCAAAACCCATCCTCATCGATCCTTTTTCTCGGCCCGTTGAGTATCACGGCATACCTGGAGACCCACCGGGCCACGTCTTGCTCCGGGATGGTCGTGGTGCGAAAGATCACGGTCAGGACTCTGCTGTCCTCCTTTAGGAGGGGGACTAGCTCGAACCCCTCCAGTAAGGAGGGCTTCCTCCGTTGTGCTGCTCTACACTTTGCCCAAAAAGTCCAGTAGGCGAGCTCCGAGGCTAGGCACACGTCCGTCTCCCTAGACCCCGGTAACTGAATCACCGCCACAACTTGTTCTTTGTGAACCCTGAGGTCCTCTTTCAAAAGGGTCTTTGTCAGATAGGCCCTGGTGTCTCTGTTGGGGTCAGATCCAACGTATCTGAAACGTACCACGAACCTTTTTCGGGGGTCTATTCTATCTGAGGCGGCCTCGAGGTATTGCTCTATGCGCGCCTCCTCCTCTTCCTCTTCCTCAAAAGGCCTTCTTGAGAAGGGGTCTCCCCAACTCCCAGTCTCCGGTTCTCTGTGATCGTCCGTAACACTGGCATATGTTTTGGGTCTGGGTAGCGTCCCCGTCTGTGCTCGTGTGGGTTCCTGCTTGGCAGCATCACTCACAACATCCCTCTCCCGTCCATGCAGAATGTTTGCACTTACTGATTCTGTTTGTGGTATTTCCTTCCCGCCCTGATTCGGTCCCCTTTGTGCGACCTTGGGTCTGGCCCCCCTTTCCACATCCGTCAAGGAAGTCTGCCGCATTTGTTTCCCCCCAATTGGGGATTCTTCACCTGACGGTGACGTTTTCCTCCCGCTGAAAGCAGAAACAGAACCACTAGGCCCAGTCTGCTGTTCCACGGTCATCCCCACCTCGTTCCTTTGTCCTTTCTCACCTTCTCCCATCCCTATGCCGGTAGCGGGGCCCTTCACTTGACTCCCCGTCCCCACCGCTCCAGTAGTACCTCTGCCCTCCTGTCTACTTTCCGGTTCATGTAGTCGTGGCCTCTTCTTTTCGGCCTCCCCTATCTCTGCCTCTGTGCCGCGTAGAGTTTCTTGATCCCGCCCCTGTTTCCCTTCCTCCCCCGTGTCTATATCCGAGAGGTCTCCGCCCCTCTTCTCTCCCTTCTTCCGTACCTCCCCACCTTCCCCACCCCCCGTCATTTTCTCTGAGAGTGGTACCTCACCGCTTAGAGGGGGTGGCACCGAAGCACACACCCCCAACCTTTTGTCCAGCGCCGTCTCAGCCATCGGGGAAGCCTCCCTCGGCCTCGCTGCTTCCGCCGCCGTCCGCTTCCCGCTCGGTGGGAAACGCTTCCTCCCCGGCGACGGTGTTTCCTCTTGTTGCTGCTTCTGAATCTTCACCCTGTTCTGCAGCGCCATGATCATCTGATCCAGCCACTCCAGAAGCCTGTCTCGTGTCATCATGCTCGACGTGTCTCTGATGCGTTCCCAAAAGGGTGGCTTTTGATGTTCTGGAGCCATGTCCCACATGGTTTTTATCTCTTGGATGATCTTCACCATATTCTTCTCCTCCAACCACTCCAAGGGTCGAGGCTGGAACTTTTTGGGTTTACGTGCCAGCAGCAGTCTGAGGACTGCTTGTGCAGCTAGCGATTTGTTAGCCGCCTTCTGTTTGTTTGTGTTCGCCTCTGCGACATCCAAGCCGGCCATCAGTTTCCTCAGAGTCTGAGATGCTTTATCAAGGCGCTCCCAGATTTGATACTGAGCCAGTTTGGTTAAATCATTGGTCTTGACCTTCGTGAAGGCCAGATGCTCCACCATATATCCCCACAACTTTAGCATGTCGTTCTTTCCAAAGTCTTTGGGGGTGATGATGTCACCCATCCGCCCAATGGGTGTGTGCAGGGTTTCAGTCCAGTCCTGTAGGATCATGTGCTTTCTGGCCTTCCACCAATTTTCGTTAGTCTCTGAGAGTTCAGTATCCCCCACCATCGAGAGATCTGTCTCCGGGTCCGTATTGTTAGCAGGGATGTCAAAATCTGAGTTGATTTCATCCCCCGAGGAGGGGGGGATCCCATCTTGGCCCACTCCCTTCCCCATGCAAAACTCCATCTCGTTGTCCGTGGACTCCTCTTCCTTTGTGGGGAGTCCCAACTCCATCTGCTCATGCCTCACGTTCCCCCGTTCTGGCAGCGGGGAGTCTGCCTCTGTCACCCAAGCGTGAGTCTCGCCATGGGTGACGGCACAGGGTTCTTTTCTCCTTGCAGGGAAACCCAAATCCTGGGGATATTCCCCCTCACTCATCTTGACTGGAGATCTGTCCCGTGCATTCTCCTGTGTATTCTCCTTTAATTCAGCCTTAGACGACCTTTGGGATAATGGTAACTTTTGCTTTTCATGTCTTTTGCGACGCTTTACCTTTGTACCCTGGCTCTTTTGCTCACCTCGCAGAGGACCCCCCTTTTCCTGTTTAGGACAGGCTTCTGGCCGTTCTCCTATGTTTTGATAATCAGGGTTTACTCTTGGATTGGAGTAACTCTCCCAACAGAGAGAGCCTCTTCCTTCTAAAAATGCTGTCAGCATTTTATGTTCTTGCTCCAGCGCTATTCTGATAGGCTCTGTCTGTTTTAATTTCTCACGCAGGGTTTGCACCTCCTCTTCAGACCCCTTGCGTCTCGTCTCTATCATGAACTCCTCCTCTTGAAGTACAATTTTTTCCCATTTCTCTTGTAAAACTGGCAGCCACGTTTGCACCTCTCCTTTCAGTGTTTCAAGCTGCTGCTGGTCTGTTATAGGGGCCCCTCTCTCTTGTAGCCCATTCCCTGAGTTCTCATACTGTTCCTGGACCTCCACCCCCTTGTCCCACTTTCCAGGACCAAGAGACAGTTTCTGGGGTGTTTGCAAACCTTCCCCCACACCCATGGACTCAGAATGATCCCTCAGGGCAAGCTGCGCTTTCCCTTGTGTAAAGTGGCCGGTATCAGGCTGCTGTGAGATTTTCTCCAACGCACTTCCTTGTTGCTGAGAAAGCAGGCTGCTGGGGGGGGGGCCCTTTTGCCGCTTCTGTGGGGGTCTCCTTTGCACATTTCTCTCCCTTGGCAAGGGCAAAAGATTCTCCACTGTTCACCCCACAAAACTGTCCACTTTGGGCTTTCATCATACTTGCTTTTAGAGAGGAAAAAACGGCCCTGATTTTCCTTTCCAGCACAAGCCTTAGGATCGCCGGCATCAGGGACTTGTCTGGACATGCCTTCGTCTTTCAGTGATTCCATGCTGGGGGGTACCCCTTCTCCGAGTCTTTTAAGAGAAACTACTGGGGACCCCCGCTTCATTCCACCATCCAAGGACTCCCCAGGGTTCAGGCTACAAGCACTGACCTGTTTTTGATCTTTCCTCCTGCTGCAAGTCCTGGAATCAGCGCTTGTTTGCCGAAGTCCCAAGTCACTGGAAGCAGACATGCTGGGTGCGCATTCTGGCAGAGGCAGCTGTAAGCCTGCCTCCTCTGCACCCGATTTTTGTCCAAAAACGGGGATCCCCAGGTGCTCCTCTGGCACCTTCGGGTCCCCCATGCTCTCTCTGACTACCCCAACATTTTAGGGGCTCCAGCAGTCTGAGAAAATTCCACCAAAAAAGCCGTTTTTGTTGTTCCGGCCAGGAGCTGTTTTGAAATTGGCATATTGCCTGGGTGTTTGGCCCCTATTTTAGGGTTATAGGGAAAATCCAGGGTAGGGTTAGGGTTAGCAAAACTAAGGCAGTTCCGAAGCTTCCGAGGCCTGGGAAGTGCTCAGAAGGGCGAGATGGAATGAGCAGGCCCAGAAAAATCTCCGGAAAGTGGGGTATTTTGAAATTGGAATATTCCCTGGGTGTTTTGGCCCCCACTTTAGAGTTATAGGGAAAATCCAGGGTAGGGTTAGGGTTAGCAAAACTAAGGCAGTTCCGAAGCTTCCGAGGGTTGCGAAGTGCTCAGAAGGGCCAGATGGAATGAGCAGGCCAGGAAAATCTCCAGAAAGTGCGGTGTTTTGAAATTGCCATATTGCCTGGGTGTTAGGCCCCTATTTTAGGGTTATAGGGAAAATCCAGGGTAGGGTTAGGGTTAGCAAAACTAAGGCAATTCCAAGGCATCCGAGGCCTGGGAAGTCCTTAGAAGGGCAGGATAGAATGAGCAGACCAGAAAAATCTCCGGAAAATGGGGTGTTTTGAAATTGGCATATTCCCTGGGTGTTTGGCCCCCATTTTAGGGTTATAGGGAAAATCCAGGATAGGGTTAGGGTTAGCAAAACTAAGGCAGTTCCGAAGCTTCTGAGGCCTGGGAAGTGCTCAGAAGGGCGAGATGGAATGAGCAGGCCAGGAAAATCTCCGGAAAGTGGGGTATTTTGAAATTGGCATATTGCCTGGGTGTTTGGCCCCCATTTTAGGGTTATAGGGAAAATCCAGGGTAGGGTTAGGTTTAGCAAAACTAAGGCAGTTCCGAAGCTTCCGAGGCCTGGGTAGTGCTGAGAAGGGCCAGATGGAATGAGCAGGCCAGGAAAATCTCCAGAAAGTGGGATATTTTGAAAGTGCCATATTCCCTGGGTGTTTGGCCCCTATTTTAGGATTATAGGGAAAATCCAGGGTAGGGTTAGGGTTAGCAAAACTAGGGCAATTCGGAGGCATCCGAGGCCTGGGAAGTACTGAGAAGGGCAGGATAGAATGAGAAGGCCAGAAAAATCTCCGGAAAGTGGGGTGTTTTGAAAGTGCCATATTCCCTGGGTGTTTGGCCCCTATTTTAGGATTATAGGGAAAATCCAGGGTAGGGTTAGGGTTAGCAAAACTAGGGCAATTCGGAGGCATCCGAGGCCTGGGAAGTACTGAGAAGGTCAGGATAGAATGAGAAGGCCAGAAAAATCTCCGGAAAGTGGGGTGTTTTGAAATTGGCATATTGCCTGGGTGTTTGGCCCCTATTTTAGGGTTATACGGAAAATCCAGGGTAGGGTTAGGGTTAGCAAAACTAAAGCAGTTCCGAAGCTTCCGAGGCCTGGGAAGTGCTCAGAAGGGCCAGATGGAATGAGTAGGCCAGGAAAATCTCCGGAAAGTGGGGTATTTTGAAATTGCCATATTGCCTGGGTGTTTGGCCCCCATTTTAGGGTTATAGGGAAAAACCAGGGTAGGGTTAGGGTTAGCAAAACTAAGGCAGTTCCGAAGCTTCCGAGGCCTGGGAAGTGCGCAGAAGGGCGAGATGGAATGAGCAGGCCAGGAAAATTTACGGAAAGTGGGGTATTTTGAAATTGCCATATTGCCTGGGTGTTTGGCCCCCATTTTAGGGTTATAGGGAAAATCCAGGGTAGGGTTAGGGTTAGCAAAACTAAGGCAGTTCCGAGGCATCCGAGACCTGGGAAGTGATCAGAAGGGCCAGATGGAATGAGCAGGCCAGAAAAATCTCCGGAAAGTGCGGTGTTTTGAAATTGCCATATTGCCTGGGTGTTTTGCCCCTATTTTAGATTTATATGGAAAATCCAGGGTAGGGTTAGGGTTAGCAAAACTAAAGCAGTTCCGAAGCTTCCGAGGCCTGGGAAGTGCTCAGAAGGGCCAGATGGAATGAGTAGGCCAGGAAAATCTCCGGAAAGTGGGGTATTTTGAAATTGCCATATTGCCTGGGTGTTTGGCCCCCATTTTAGGGTTATAGGGAAAATCCAGGGTAGGGTTAGGGTTAGCAAAACTAAGGCAGTTCCGAGGCATCCGAGACCTGGGAAGTGATCAGAAGGGCCAGATGGAATGAGCAGGCCAGAAAAATCTCCGGAAAGTGGGGTGTCTTGAAATTGCCATATTGCCTGGGTGTTTGGCCCCTATTTTAGGGTTATAGGGAAAATCCAGGGTAGGGTTAGGGTTAGCAAAACTAAGGCAGTTCCGAGGCTTCCGAGGCCTGGGAAGTGCTGAGAAGGGCCAGATGGAATGAGCCGGCCAGAAAAATCTGCGGAAAGTGCGGTGTTTTGAAATTGGCATATTGCCTGGGTGTTCGGCCCCTATTTTAGGGTTATAGGGAAAATCAGGTGTAGGGTTAGGGTTAGCAAAACTAAAGCAGTTCCGAAACTTCCGAGGGCTGCGAAGTGCTCAGAAGGGCCACATGGAATGAGCAGGACAGAAAAATATCCGGAAAGTGGGGTGTTTTGAAATTGGCATATTCCCTGGGTGTTTGGCCCCTATTTTAGGATTATAGGGAAAATCCAGGGTAGGGTTAGGGTTAGCAAAACTAGGGCAATTCGGAGGCATCCGAGGCCTGGGAAGTACTGAGAAGGGCAGGATAGAATGAGAAGGCCAGAAAAATCTCCGGAAAGTGGGGTATTTTGGAAGTGCCATATTCCCTGGGTGTTTGGCCCCTATTTTAGGGTTATAGGGAAAATCCAGGGTAGGGTTAGGGTTAGAAAAACTAAGGCAATTCCGAGGCATCCGAGGCCTGGGAAGTACTTAGAAGGGCAAGATAGAATGAGCAGACCAGAAAAATCTCCGGAAAATGGGGTGTTTTGAAATTGGCATATTCCCTGGGTGTTTGGCCCCCATTTTAGGGTTATAGGGAAAATCCAGGGTAGGGTTAGGGTTAGAAAAACTAAGGCAATTCCGAGGCATCCGAGGCCTGGGAAGTCCTTAGAAGGGCAGCATAGAATGAGCAGACCAGAAAAATCTCCGGAAAATGGGGTGTTTTGAAATTGGCATATTCCCTGGGTGTTTGGCCCCCATTTCAGGGTTATAGGAAAAATCCAGGGTAGGGTTAGGGTTAGCAAAACTAAGGCAGTTCCGAAGCTTCCGAGGCCTGGGAAGTGCTCAGAAGGGCGAGATGGAATGAGCAGGCCAGGAAAATCTACGGAAAGTGGGGTATTTTGAAATTGGCATATTGCCTGGGTGTTTGGCCCCCATTTTAGGGTTATAGGGAAAATCCAGGGTAGGGTTAGGGTTAGCAAAACTAAGGCAGTTCCGAAGCTTCCGAGGGTTGCGAACTGCTGAGAAGGGCCAGATGGAATGAGCAGGCCAGAAAAATCTCCAGAAAGTGGGGTGTTTTGAAATTGCCATATTGCCTGGGTGTTAGGCCCCTATTTTAGGGTTATAGGGAAAATCCAGGGTAGGGTTAGGGTTAGCAAAACTAAGGCAATTCCGAGGCATCCGAGGCCTGGGAAGTCCTTAGAAGGGCAGGATAGAATGAGCAGACCAGAAAAATCTCCGGAAAGTGGGGTATTTTGAAATTGGCATATTCCCCTGGTGTTTGGCCCCCATTTCAGGGTTATAGGAAAAATCCAGGGTAGGGTTAGGGTTAGCAAAACTAAGGCAGTTCCGAAGCTTCCGAGGGCTGCGAAGTGCTCAGAAGGGCCAGATGGAATGAGCAGGCCAGGAAAATCTCCAGAAAGTGCGGTGTTTTGATATTGCCATATTGCCTGGGTGTTTTGCCCCTATTTTAGATTTATATGGAAAATCCAGGGTAGGGTTAGGGTTAGCAAAACTAAAGCAGTTCCGAAGCTTCCGAGGCCTCGGAAGTGCTCAGAAGGGCCAGATGGAATGAGTAGGCCAGGAAAATCTCCGGAAAGTGGGGTATTTTGAAATTGCCATATTGCCTGGGTGTTTGGCCCCCATTTTAGGGTTATAGGGAAAATCCAGGGTAGGGTTAGGGTTAGCAAAACTAAGGCAGTTCCGAGGCATCCGAGACCTGGGAAGTGATCAGAAGGGCCAGATGGAATGAGCAGGCCAGAAAAATCTCCGGAAAGTGGGGTGTTTTGAAATTGGCATATTGCCTGGGTGTTTGGCCCCTATTTTAGGGTTATAGGGAAAATCCAGGGTAGGGTTAGGGTTAGCAAAACTAAGGCAGTTCCGAGGCTTCCGAGGCCTGGGAAGTGCTCGGAAGGGCCAGATGGAATGAGCAGGCCAGGAAAATCTACGGAAAGTGGGGTGTTTTGAAATTGGCATATTGCCTGGGTGTTTTGCCCCTATTTTAGGGTTATAGGGAAAATCCAGGGTAGGGTTAGGGTTAGCAAAACTAAGGCAGTTCCGAAGCTTCCGAGGGTTGCGAAGTGCTCAGAAGGGCCAGATGCAATGAGCAGGCCAGAAAAATCTCCAGAAAGTGGGGTGTTTTGAAATTGCCATATTGCCTGGGTGTTAGGACCCTATTTTAGGGTTATAGGGAAAATCCAGGGTAGGGTTAGGGTTAGCAAAACTAAGGCAATTTCGAGGCATCCGAGGCCTGGGAAGTCCTTAGAAGGGCACGATAGAATGAGCAGACCAGAAAAATCTCCGGAAAGTGGGGTATTTTGAAATTGGCATATTCCCCTGGTGTTTGGCCCCCATTTTAGGGTTATAGGGAAAATCCAGGGTAGGGTTAGGGTTAGCAAAATTAAGGCAGTTCCGAAGCTTCCGAGGCCTGGGAAGTGCTCAGAAGGGCCAGATGGAATGAGTAGGCCAGGAAAATCTCTGGAAAGTGGGGTATTTTGAAATTGCCATATTGCCTGGGTGTTTGGCCCCCATTTTAGGGTTATAGGGAAAATCCAGGATAGGGTTAGGGTTAGCAAAACTAAGGCAGTTCTGAAGCTTCCGAGGCCTGGGAAGTGCTGAGAAGGGCCAGATGGAATCAGCAGGCCAGGAAAATCTCCGGAAAGTGGGATATTTTGAAAGTGCCATATTCCCTGGGTGTTTGGCCCCTATTTTAGGATTATAGGGAAAATCCAGGGTAGGGTTAGGGTTAGCAAAACTAAGGCAATTCGGAGGCATCCGAGGCCTGGGAAGTACTGAGAAGGGCAGGATAGAATGAGAAGGCCAGAAAAATTTCCGGAAATTGGGGTAAAAAATTTTTACTCCGGACAAAGTTGACCGAGCCAGCCACGTCGGCCACCTTGTGCGTCTGTATCTCCCTGTGGCGTTGGAATGACAGCGCCAACAGGACGTACAGGTTAATCAGTCTCACCATGGACCAGGCTACTGTCCAGTACTTCTTGGGGGCCGCGGCCTCTCTCCACCTCCGCTTCCTGGGTTCCCTCCTCCTGGGTCCCTTCAGCGGAGGAGAGGGTTCCGTGCCGGACACGACGAATTCCCAGTCCTGGGAGCCCAGGTCCGGCCAGTCCTTCTGAACTGCTTTAGTCAGCACTCGCTGACAAAGTGTCTCACCGTCTCCTTCTGTGCCATCCCGCTCTCCATGGCCCTGCTCTCACTCTGCAGTCTCGGGCAGGTCTGCGCCCACTCGGGCAGCCATGGCCTGGTGCCTTGGAGAAGATACACCTGGTGATACAGTCTCCACCTGATGTCCCACAAATGAAACGGCACCCTTCGGTCGTTAAAATATTCGACGGGAAAAACCGGTTGCCTCAAGTATGGAGAGAGGTTCTCCCTCGTCACATTCCTGGTGACCTGAGGTCTGAAATAGGTCACCTCGAGCAACTCTCGGTACACCTCCATCTTGATACTCCTCAGGTCCCCCCGACTCGTAGCAAACCATTCTGCATGGACTTTGTGCCGCTTGAGGAAAGCGTAAATTTCCCTCAGATATTCGGGTCCCCCGCACCTCATCGCGGCCGTGACAGCAAAGTCGAGACGGTGCTCCCCCCACCAGGTTTCCGCCCACGCTTATAGGGAAAATCCAGGGTAGGGTTAGGGTTAGCAAAACTAAGGCAGTTCCGAGGCTTCCGAGGCCTGGGAAGTGCTCGGAAGGGCCAGATGGAATGAGCAGGCCAGAAAAATCTCCGGAAAGTGGGGTGTTTTGAAATTGGCATATTGCCTGGGTGTTTGGCCCTTATTTTAGGGTTATAGGGAAAATCCAGGGTAGGGTTAGGGTTAGCAAAACTAAAGCAATTCCGAAGCTTCCAAGGGCTGCGAAGTGCTCAGAAGGGCCAGATGGAATGAGCAGGCCAATAAAATCTCCAGAAAGTGGGCTGTTTTGAAATTGGCATATTCCCTGGGTGTTAGGACCCTATTTTAGGGTTATAGGGAAAATCCAGGGTAGGGTTAGGGTTAGCAAAACTAAGGCAGTTCCGAAGCTTCCGAGGCCTGGGAAGTGCTCAGAAGGGCCAGATGGAATGAGTAGGCCAGGAAAATCTCCGGAAAGTGGGGTATTTTGAAATTGCCATATTGCCTGGGTGTTTGGCCCCTATTTTAGGGTTATAGGGAAAATCCAGGGTAGCGTTAGGGTTAGCAATACTGAGGCAGTTCCGAAGCTTCCATGGCCTCGGAAGTGCTCAGAAAGGCCAGGTAGAATGAGCAGGCCAGAAAAATCTCTGAAAAGTGGGGTTCTTTGAAATTGCCATATTCCTGGTCAAATTCAAGCTGTTGTTTCTGACCTATATAGACCTGAACGGCTTGGGATGTGGATACCTTATGGAACGCTTATGCCCAGATATGCCCTCCCGCCCCTTGAGATCAGCAAGAGCTGCCCTCCGGGAACCCTCTGTGAATATTAGTAGGGTGAGTACCCGGAGGAGGGCCTTCTCTGAGGTGGCACCCCATTTACGGAATGCGCTCCCCAGAGAGGTCCGCCTGGCGCCGTCGTTATGTCTTTTTTGGCACCAGGCAAAGACCTTTTTATTTAAAACTTATTTTAACTGTTAAATTATTTATTGCATTTTAAAGTTTTTAGCCAAGATGCACTGCGGGGGCATGGGGGTTAATGAAATTTTTTGTATGTTGTAAGCCGCCCCGAGGCTTTGTTGCGATGGGGCGGCATAAAAATGTTTTAACTAAATAAATAAAAATAACAGACAAAGATGCATCCACCTCTTAAAGAATAAAGAACACAACAGCAGAAGAAAACGGCGATTTCTGGTTGTGATGGAGCAGGAGAAACTCCTGAAGAGCAGGTACTGGACAGCAGTGGTAGTTGAGGGTGACACACTCAGGCTTACTCTGGTTAGTGCTGTGCAGAAGTAAGCAATGGTAAAGCACTTCTGAATATTTTTTCCTTGAAAACCCTGTGATGAAACAATCTAAAATGAAGCATGAGATGGTGCCAGGAGATGAGGGTCCCAGGTCAGAAGACACACATCCAACTACCAGGGAAAAGCAAAGGACAAGTACAAATAGTGCTGTCAGTATTAATGCAACTAACCGAAAAGAAGTCTTAGAGGCTGACATACACAGAGATGAAAGGAAAGTCTGATGCTGCACCACACATACAATAGGAACAGGAACATGAGGAGTATGAATCAAAGCAAACTGAGCACTGTAAAACACTAAATGGAACGGTTAAACATTGCAGCACTTGGTGTGAGCAAGCTAAAGTGTACTGGAATGGGACATTTTCAGATAGACAATCACAAAATATTCTACTCTGGAAACGACAAATTCAAAAGAAATACATTGGCTCTAATACTGAGGCAAGTATTAGCACAAGCAGTAGGGGGCTATAATACAAAGTCCGGCTGAATTATATCAGTCAGAATTCTTGGAAAATCTATCACCGTAATTATAATTCAAGTCTACACTCCAACAACAGAGGCTGAAGAAGAAGAAATCAAAAATCTTTATGTAGGCATCCAAGAGAAAATTGATGACAGACCGAAAAGGCATGCTGGCTAGCATAGATGACTAAAACACAAAAGCAGGAAACAAAGCAGAATCAAACATTGTGGGAGAATTTGTCGCGGGTGTCAGAAATGAAATATCTTACAGAATTCAGTGAAGATAACCAGCTCTTTATTGCATACGCATGCTTCAGGCAACTGATCAGGTGACTACATATGAACATCACCACAGGGCCAATACAGAAATCAAATAAACTATTCAGTTGGAAGCAGAAGAAGGAGAAGCTGTATTCCTGATACCAGAAGAAGACCAAGAGCAAGTTGTGGTAGTTACCATAAACTATAAATATCAAAAATCAGAGTAAAGCTGAAAAAGGTCTCTAATAGAAGTACGATGCCAAAATACAACCCAAATAACATCCCTGAGCAAGTTATTTAAGTTCACATATTTAAGTCCACATAAAACAGATTTATATCACTGAACACAATTGATTGTGAACCAGATTTTGGACTGAAACCAGAATCATTCTGAGGAAAGAATGCAAAAAGACAATTCCTGTAGCAAAAAGAAAGAAAAACATAGATAAGGGTAGAAGAAACACTCACAACTGTAAGGATGGGTGAGACACAAAAAACAGAGCAAAAGAAATTTAGTCAGAATCCTGAATTCAGGTTTTCATCACCTATCAAAGAGAAACAAAAATAGCTATTACAATGACCAATGTGAGACCTTTGCCTGAAAGCAAAACATATGAAACCCAATCTGTCAGACTTTAGGCACATCTTGAGAAAGCAAGACTCACTGGAGGAGACAATATTTCTAGGAAAAGTTGAAGGCAGGAAAAGAAATACGAGATGGAGTGATTCCATAAAGGAGGCCACAGCCTTGAGTTTGCAAGAGCTGAGCATGGCTGTGAAGGACAAGACATTTGGAGGATATTCATTCACAGGATTGCCATAAGGCAGGGGCAACTCAGCAGCACATCAGAACATCAACAAACCACTACACTAGATTGCATGGGGCAGTTTCCCTCTCAGTGACGATATTATATTTAAAAAGCACCAAATAAAGAATAATCCAGAAGACAAAGATCCGGACAGTCTACAAAGCATTAAATCACAATGTTACTAGTATAGTCACTACACGGTCTACTTTATACATTGGAGCCCCCTCTATCTGAAGGACTGTATGATCCATGTCCAATTCGTAAACAGAGAAACTTAGAGAAAACAATCAGGAAAGGGCCTTGGAATGCCCATTAAGAGTTAGCCCTGGTCTGAGGCTGAGCAGGCACATGGGTTGCTTAGTGAGGTACATTAATTGGCATGTACACATTCTTTGCAGATCTGTGTCCGTTTCAGCAATGAATTCCCTCTTTATTGGCAATCTTTAAGCAGCTGACCTGCTATTTGTTAGATTGCCAGCTGTGGCTTCAACGCATTGCATTTTCTTTCAAAATCCACCCCATGCCCCCACCCATCTCAAAGACACAGAGCATATAATTGGACTATTTCCCAACAGTTCCCACCTTCACCACTATTTCCATTAAACTTTTGACACTTTTCCTTTCCTCTGTTCATCTGAGGAAATGCATGTCTTGAGACAATTTAAGACAAGTCCTCGATTTAGCATTTCCTCTTTTCTAGTTCTACAGTTTAATCATTTAGCAACCTGACTTGGATAATTATCTGCTGCTAAAAGCATTCAGAAGAAAAGGAAAGAATAATAATTTATCTTTTTAAAAAATATGAATGAAAATTCCTGATCAAAGTGCAAAAACATTAATTAAGCCATTTCCAATAGAACACAATAAATATGCCAGACATTAATATTATTGTTTAAATAAGTCCAAAAGTACAAGGAGAATAGACTGCTTTGTATTTCCTTTCCTGTCAGCACTATTTAGAACACACTGCAGCAACACTGTTTTTATAAAGCATTCCTATTAAAAAATTGAAAATACACACTAACCTTTTTGTTAAAACCCCAACGTACATAAATGTTGAATTTCCCATTGTATACATAGGTAATTGTTTAAAAAATTGAAAATATTTACTGCATACATAAAATATCACTTTTAAATATGGAGAGGAGGAAGTTTAGATTCAGAGAGCAAATAAGAGTTTACAGATCAATAATGTGACTCTATTACTTTATCATCTATCATTTGAGACCAGTCTACTTGCTGCATTTTTTGCTAGATGGTGAACTGAACATAATGAACATTTTATGCAATACTCCGAAGCATCCACCGAAGTAGCAATGCAATCTTTTCTGTTCTCTACAGAAGTCAGAAACATTGACTTCAATGGAACTTATTCCTTGTTAATTGTCTATAGAATTCAGTCTAAGGATGAATCCGTGTGTATAATTTCTCTGTTTTTCCATTAACCACTTTCCAGAAGGCCTTTCCTCTATCAGACATAGAACAAAAGTAAGCCCCACAGAGATTCAGAATCAAAACTTATTTGTATATATCTTGGATATTTTCAAGGCATGAGTTGCTTTGAAAAGTTATGTTGTAATAGCTTGCACTTAGATTTAAACTTTGGCCACCTAATGAGAAGGAAGGCCTCCCTGGAGAATAGCCTAATGCTGGGAGCAATAGATGGCAAAAGAAGAAGAGGGACAGCAGACAATGAGGTGGCTAGATGGAGTAACTGAGGTGGTTGGTGTGAGCGTGAGCGGACTCTGGGGAATAGTGGAGGACAGGAAGGCTTGGAGGAATGTTGTCCATGGGGGCACGATCGGTCGGACACGACTTCGCGACTAACAACAACAAGATTTAAACTCATTTTGTTTAAAGCATCTTTACTAAATGAGTCACGGTATTATAAACTACAAACTGGCATGAGTACATATACAAAAATGTGATAGATTTTTGATAAAACCTTGTCATTTCCACCAACCAATCAATTATTTCCAAAATTAATGATAGCTGTTGCTGTAGTGCATTTTCATAGTGTGTGCATATAGCCTGTATTTTAAAATTCCTACAGTATTGATTTAAATTAATAAGCTCATCATTTCGAGCTGGTACCAAATAGAATATATTTGGAGCTGTTTTTCTTTGTATATTTGTTGCAGAACAAGATTACCATACGCATACACACAGGCGTGTGCTCTTGTAATTTGACCACTATCTTAGATCAGACCAAAAGGCTACATTTTGGCAAGACAGAAGATGGATCTCTGGATGGTCTGCAGTAAACCTGCAAGAGTTCTTGACTCAATGGTTCAACAGCATGTAAAAATGAAAGTTATGAAAGAAAACAGTCCCTGCCACAGCTGGCCTTGGGCTAATTGCTTATCTCTTTGCTGCAGCACTCATCACCTGTAAAATATGAGGATTCTATCAATTGGCTTTCCTTTTTTCCTATTTGGAATACAAATTGCAGGCACAGAAAAGGGTGAGCACCATACTACCACCACTTCCATCCTAGATCCCAATCCAGATTTGGGCTGAAAGGAGCTTCTAATAGAGCACTCCTTCGACAGAGTACAAATTAAAAAAGACATAGCTGCCCACTGCATAATGTCTGTTCTGGCCTTGAATTATCTGACTTAACCAAGACTTTGTGCTCAGCTGTACTGGCCACTTTGAGAACTGTGTTAGATTCTCTGGTATTTATAGAATCGCACCTAGATATGTGCCTGCAGATAGCACCTTATGGCTCAAGCAGTGCAGTAAGTAAACAACTCTAGTGTTTCTGCTGCATCCAAGGTTGCAAATGCACTGATGAATGCGATTCAGGCTTCATGTAACACGCAAATTCTAGAAACCAGATGTCCACCCTTTCCTGATCTTGCCCAGCATCATGTTTAGCACATTGGCCAAATGCAGACAACTGACAGCCAGGGGCTATGGCAATAGCCCTGTACTGAAGGTGCCTTCCAGTAATGGCTGTCCACTGGTACCATGCCCCTGAAAGTGGAAGTTGCCGTCCTAAAAACATTACTACATCTTATGGCAGAGAATTCTATGAGTTAATTCTTGGCAGTATAAAGAAATCCCATCCTTGGTCTGTTTTGGGGCCTAGTACCAGTCCAATGATAGGTTGTAGTCAGTGGTGTCAATCTACAAAAGCTTTTATTGTTTCTGGTAGCTTCCCCCAGCCTGGTGCCTCTGGATGTTTTCTACTGGAGTCCAACACATCTATAAGACATAGGGTTCCGGAACACTGGCTTTCGTCCTTGCACACGTGCTATGTCCAATACTTTGATTCCACTTGCACAAGCTGTTGTGCATGCCATTTTGCAACTAATTGCACAGCTCAGTGCAACTCCATCAAGCTAAGTGTTTCTTGCATTAGTACAGCTAGTGTTTTTGCAGCTGTTAGCAGAACAGTGGCAGCTCTTACAATTTTTTAGCTAGGGCAACACTGGACAAAACCCCATTTATTTATTTATTTATTTGTTTGTTTGTTTATTTATTTGATTGCTTGCTTGCTTGCTTGCTTGATTGATTGATTGATTGGATTTATATGCCACTATAATAGCACATAACTGGGCTCTCTGCCCGGCTCACAATATATTGCTATGGAAGAGAGAGCAACAATCAACTCTTTCCTCTGTTCCACACATAATGGCATGAAACTTGGTTCTGCTTTCTTTTTTCTTCTTGCTAAGCTAAAAGGCCCAAAACATTGTAGCTGTATCTACAAGAACAGACTCCTTGCAGTTCTAAAAATTTCTTTTTGGGACAAGGAATAGCCTCAACATTCCAAATATAGGTGCACCAAATCTATTAAAAACATTATGAACCTGGTTATTGTATTTTCATTCAGTTTGCTAATAATTTCCAGCATGGACTTTATTTATTTATTTAAACATTTATATGCTGCCCCATCGCAACAAAGCCTCGGGGCGGCTTACAACATATATAAAATACAAAGACATTTAAACTTACAACTAACCTGCCCCCCCAGTGCATCTCAACAAGCCCAAATTAAATATACCACGTAACAAATTAAATATACCAAATTAAATATACCAAATAACAATAAACCATACCAGGCTTTACCTTTCACTGCCACCATAACCCCAAGATCTCTTTCCTGCTTAGTCACTGCTAATTGGGACTCCATCAGAATATATTTGTTTCAATCATTTTACCCAATTCTTTAGTGTACCCGAGGCTGCTGCAAGGGGCGGCATACAAATATTTAAATAAATAAAAAAATAAAAAAAGCTCACACAGAAGTTTATAAAGATCAATAGCATATCAACCCTGCATCAGGCTTGCAATCTGAAGGCCACAACACACCGAGAAAGAGAGATGCTGAGGAAGGAGGAGAAAAATCTTCTGGCACCAGTTCTTAAGTTAGCAGTTCTTACAACTGAGCTAGGATAGAGACACCTCCAACTGGAGGAAAAGCTGAGGAAGGGCCAAAGACAATCAGAGAAATGTTGTGCTGTTTTAGCCTTGCACTGATATTTTACCCAAATTCACCTAACTTTGAACATCCTTTTGAGGTCCTTTGGGGTTCAGTTTGGGATTTTGGTCTGCAAACCTCACTTCTTGGGTCATGCTTTGCTTGCTTTCCTCACAGCATGATTTTAGAAATATTTTACGTGTTGTTAAATATATATATAATAGTTTCATGTCTGGTGACATTTTCTGAACTAATTTCTTTTCTTCCAACAACACTTGCCTTACCTTCTTTGATTTATGAAAAGTTTCAAAAGAATGCTCCAGAAAAGCACAATATACACTAACCTATGATCTGCATATAAAGAGCTGCCTGCCGCTACATATTGGTCTTCACTAATTAACTGAGTAGAAAGAAAAACATGTCTATTAATGAGAAAAAGGTATAATCCCTTTCATCTGGATACTGAATCCTCCAAATATCTCTTTAATTGAAAACATTTAATCCCCTTTTAAAGCCATCTAACTAATGAGCTCATGCTTTCTGCATTTGTGCCAGAGCTATCCATAACATGATTCACAACAATATTCATATCACCTCCTAAAATACGGTCCCCTTTTGCAGAGTTAATAAGTACATGGAAGAAGGGGAAGGAGTATTTTGCTCTTGGTTAGAGACAGAGATGCAAACCACAATAAAATATTGTCATGAGATTTGCAAGGCTCTATCTCCCATTTTCATCAATGCTGTATATCTTTTGTTTCTATCAGTGCGTTGTTCAGATACATGTTCACTTAGATTTAAAGTCTGTCTTCTAAAAAATATTCATTTTGCTTTTTATATGGGGCTTCTAAAACATTACATCAGCTTTTTCTTTGTATAGTTATGCAATGTTGACTGATTCTTAAGGTGGAGGGTGGAAACAAGAGGGGAGGTGGTACTGAAGGAATGCCCTGGAAGACAGAACTGCTGGCTGGATAGAATAACCCAAACAGAACATTCCAGAGTTTGCTGCAGGTCCCACGTGTAGCCTGTATTGTGTATTTGAAATACTTGCATTAGGAGATTCAGTTTGGCTTACATTTTTTAAATTTTATTTTACATTTGCAAATATCATGCATCTTACTGAGGATCAGATATGATACCTCGCAGCTGACTACGCACTCATTTAAATATCAGCTTTAATGCGTCTTCAGTTAATCAGTAGAAGGGAAACAAACAAACAAGACTCCAGAGTATTTCTTCATTTGATGTAAAGACATTCTTAGCCTTCATCTCAAGCCCCTCTAGGTCAGGGAACAAGTAATTCCTCAGTAAATTCCATCAACATGCATGGATTGATTGATATTAACATAGCACAACCAACCAAAGGAAGCTACAGACAATGCAATAACAGGAGTGTCAAACTAATCCTGTACAAATATTGAATAAGGGCATAAACTATTGGGACAGTCGCCCATGCAGGCTCCATGAAAATGAATGGGAACTGCAGAAGACTGGATTGCTGTACTGACTTGTCTGGGTACCTTCTCTCTCTAAGAAAGAAATGGGCATGGAAGTCAAGAAGGGCTGCTTAGCCTGGGCATGATGGAAGGTGATCCTAATCCATCCATCCATCCATCCATCCATCCATCTTCCTTCCTTCCTTCTTTCCTTCCCAGCTTGGTAATAGCATTTCTACTATTACATTTTCCTTCCGATGCCATCCTCTGAGAAATGCAGAATGACACATCCAATCTCCTGTTTTATCCCTGTGACTCTGTGAGGTATGTTAGGTGGAAAGAGGATTCTCCTGATAGGATAAGGATTTTGACCTGGGTGTCCCTGGTCATAGTGCCATGCTCTAGTCACTACACCACACTGCCATTTTCCGTCAGTTTTAGGTTTCTGCCTAGAAACAGCACTTGAAAAGTAACATGCAGAAAAGTGACTGCAGTGCAGTCTGGTTCCAGACAGAAAGCGAAGGTGGAGAGGGTGGGGACTCCATGTTCCTCCAGCTTAAACACACAAAATCTCCTCCGCTTGGCCAATTTGAGATGTAGTATTCTAAAGAAAAGTGTTTGTTATTCTATTTCCTCCCTCAAAATCCACAAGGAGAAACATGCAGGCATATACCCAGGGGGATGGGGGAATTAATTTCCAAACTATTGTCTGACCTGCCATGTGTTATCCAAGTTCAGCACTTGAGCTGTTCATCTGTGACCCTGGAAGAGCAACGGAACAATATTCGTAAGTGCTGGGAATATGATGAGAGCATCTTCGTGCTTTTAAAACATAGGTCTCATGGGACTGGATTTCATTTTATTACACAAGCTGTCCTCCTTGCAGACAGACTGGATTAATACTGATCTTGATAATCTAGCAACTTGCCTCCAGGAAGTATAAAAAATTGCCGCACTGTTTATTCCAGGATGGCTATTTGGCATTTGGGAATCAAGAGACAGAGAAACCCCAAATCAGAGTTCCAGTGCTGAATTTCAGCAAAACCATCTGATACTGATAAATATTCATTAAGTTTGCCCTGGACTCCAAGTCGATCTACAATGCATTTTATTTGGTCATTTAATATGCAAAAAACTGTAAATACAAACTATTAAAATACCTATCACAGAGCAAAGTATTTTCTTAATACATTCTCTTGCATTGCACTTTATTATTTTAATTGTTTGTACACGTCCCAAAGAACATATGAGATAGATATTTTAAAAACAAACATTGTAGGTATGGACATTTTAGGTTTTTTAATTATGCTTTGGGGGGTTTTTTTTAGAAAAAATTGGGTTTTGGTATTTTCTATTTGGCTGTTTTAATAAAGTCAGTACAATCTGCCTTGGGCCTTTTTAAAGAGACAGACAAGCAGGTCGGTCTAATGGCCCAAGGGAGCATCTGGAGGGCCCTGGGATCATTTGGTATCCAGGCATGTGGTTGGAGAATCACTGTGACCTTGGACCCTCAATGGATTCCCTTCCACCTTTTACAGTCAGCATGGAAATAACTTCATGGATTGCTTTTCCAAGGTCTCTGTTTTTTTCCAGAGAAGGGGTTTGGGGGCATTCCAGAAGATGGAGGGGAGGGGAGGGGAGGGGACTGGCCCGTGCCCCAAAGGAGCTTTTGCCTCCTTCCTTCACCTCCAAGACAGCTGGAGGTGGCTATGTAGCTGCTTTGCATGACAGGAGCAGTGCAGAGCTGACCTTTGTCTCCATGAGCCCCCTGCCCACATGGGATGCCTGTCGTGCTCCACATTTGGGGCATCACAGGCACTCCCACAGTTTGTGCCCTAGAAATTCTAACAATCATAATTAACAAAAACAACCTCTTGCTCCCTAAGAAAAACCATCGGCTTGGTTTTCATTCAGACACCCAACAAAGGTTTGTTTGTAGAATATTTTAATCAGTTCATGGCACACTAACACTGTAATCAACTAGCTACTTTAACACAGGAATCCTATACTGTAGAATTATTAAAGCAACAGTATTGTGTTATTCTTTTCTCTTCAGCTTTGCTCATAATCTAATTAACAACTGATATAAAATATTTAGACACTTTACTGAAATGTGGATTAAGTACAACAGAGATCAACATCCCTACTGCTGCATGGATGTATTGTGGTAAAACAGTCTATGACATTCATCCAGAAGAGTTATATATCAAATAGCTCAGTCTGCAAATGCAGCCAATATATTTTACATATAGTGCTAAAATGAAATGGGCTCGTCTTCCTGATTTGCATTCCAAATTTCCAAACCTTTCGCCATCTCAGATTTTATATTGTTGTGGAAAAGAAGGACAGGCAGGTTGCTTACTAAAGTCTTCCTTTAATTTTGATCTGATAGATTTTTTTTTAATACATGTTTTCTTTTCTGCAAATGAAGAAAAGTTCCATGGTCCCACACATTCCTCATGCTTTTGGTTTGCCTGGACAGCTAGCAAAGAAGACCCTGACTTGCCATTCATCATGGGCAATACATTTCCTAATCTCATTTTTCTAAAACCTGCTGAACATCAGCAGCATCCCTTTGTGTGTAGCGGTGGAACAGGACAAGCTAGTCCAGCAGTAGTCTCTGCCAGTTTCCTTAATCAGTCTCTAACAGCTCAAACACAAGGAAATGCCTTTCTCTTGAAGGCTTTTAACTTTCAAATAAACAATTACAAGCTGTCTTCACTCCTGCCCCCCTGCAAATGTTCTAGTGCAAACACCATGTAAGGACGCCCAGCCATGGCAATGATGGGAGAGCAGCTTACTTTGCCAAAAGAAAGAAGTCAAAGGTTGTAACCAGTGTTTGTCTGGCATAGACTAGAGCCATTGAAATGAAAAGGACTTAAGTTAGACTAATACTGGATAGAACCACATGAAGTGACATCATTTTTGAAGGGAGGATTGTGCATGTTTGCTCTCTTATACCCATTAGATCAAGAGTGGGCAGAAGGTAGATGGGAATTTGGTCTTCGGTCATTTGTAGTAGGTAGATAGGAGTAGATCTATGTAGTAGATAGGCATGGATTTCCAGCTTCCAATGATTTAACAACTGCAACAACAAAAAGATTGCAGATTTGTTGGACCCAGTGGACCCATCCAGCTCTACTATTCTATGATTCCTCGTGTCCACCATAGGGATATATGACCTTGCAAGCTGATTTCTCATACTAAATGTTTTGAAAATAATAATGTCATGTTCTGTCTCCCATTTCAGGAGAAATAGGCAAACTTTTGTAAATACTTATCAAAAAGAAGTCTGAACATCTAACTTCTGAACTTTGAACTCACTTTGCTTCCAGCAGTTTTATCCTTGCCTGGATCACCTTGGAACCAGGCTGAGAAAACAGATGGGAGGGAGTGTAGCTTGGTGAAGCACACTTGCATCGCATACCAAAGGAGGCAGATTTGAATCCCAGCATCTCGCATTAGGGCAGGAAATTCCGGTCAGTTTTGACAGTAGTGGCTAGAAGGACCAAGGATCTGATGCAAGGCAGCTTCTTGTGTCTCCATGTAAACTGGAGGAGGGCAGCGAGGGGTGCATTTTGCTTTCTTCTCCTTCACAGTCTTTTTTGTTTTGAGGAGAGCTCTGAGGGATCTCAACAGACCCCGTTTGAAACAGTCAGATATATGCATGGCTCATGCATTGAAACTAGTTTAACCTTCTCTGTCACTACTGCAACCCACTGAAAGCAAGAAAATATAATATCTGAAGTATCAAAGAGAATATTTTCTTTCCCTATTTTCTCTCCTGTGGTTCTCCCTTTCTGTAGACCTTCAAGTTAAGATCTTTGCTGTGTGCCCTATTCAGCTAAAACCAGCTAGACAGCTACAAAGACCATGTATGGGTGTAAGCTAAAATACATTTCACTCCCTTTGTGTGTGTGTGTGTGTGTGTGCATAAGCACAGTCAACAGCATTTCATATTGCTAAGTGCTTATTTGGATCATCCTACAGGTAGGATACAGATGAACAACACAGTATTAAAAATGTGTGTGAGTCTATACAACAAAACCACCTTGCGGACCCAGGCATGTTGAATAGTAGATAATGAGTTAATCATAAAGGTGGAAAGAACTCTTCTCATCTAAACTAGATACCAAAAGCATATTCAACTTAAATTACATTATGCTGCTAAAAGCTACCACGAGCGGAAGATACATAGCATTTGCTGAAGCCAAGCAAAAGCTATCATTGCTGTGCTAAAAGGAGATTATGCTAGTCCAGGGTAATTTGAATCCCTTTAGGGTACATTTTAATGCATCAGGAAAACTTTAGGAAAAGAATATGTGACTTGAGCTTCTGCAACCCCCAAAAGGTTCATGTCTACCCCATACAAAAAGTGTTGGGGAAGCGCATTCTACAAATATGTACATCTACTTCAGATCAACATCCAATAGGAACAAAATTATCACACACACACATGTGCATGCACCCAGAGCTTTAGGTCAAGAAAAGAAGCAGCCATTTTCAATTTTCAATGGTATGATTCGGAGCTCAAATATAGACTCTTCTCACCTAGGGAGACATGACAAATTAATAGGAGTGAAACGTAAATGAAGCAACGCCTGGCCAGCACAACACAACTGACTTACAGACACAGGGCCCTGCAGTGTGAATAGCATATCTGTGTGAAAAGTGGATTAAGTTTGCTGGGCTTTAAGCTAAATCGAAAGGGTGATGGGTGTCCCCACCACGTCTCTCTCTGTTTTCATTACACCACTCTTGGCCACAGTTCCCTGGGAGAGCATTGCCGGCCCTAGTGCAGAAGGTATAGTGCAGGAACCCCTCTTTGGTGTTGCCCAGCCCCCCGCTAAGTGCCCAGCCACTCCGAGGGGTGGTGCAGGAAAAGACTCTGTCAGCATCACTTTCTCTTGCAGTCACTTTTTTAAGGCTCAAGTTCCTTCCCTCCAGCATATGACTTCTCTCCTGCAATTTTCACATTTCAATAAAGTTTTCAATAAACAAATGAAGCAAAGGTCCTGTTTACTTGCATTAATCAAATTCAAGCAGAGCTGCTTTTCCTAGCTTGAATCATTTTTATTTAAGTCGTATTTTAATTGTTAGTGTTGATTTCGTGTATAGTTTATTTGTGTTTAGATATTTATGTATGGTTTAATGTTTGTTGTATTTGCTTTAGGTGTGTTGTATTTGGTTTATAAGTGGGGTTTGTTCTTATTTTAATTTATTTGTTTTTTGATTTGTATTTTAAGTTGCCGAGATGCACCGAGGGGGGAAGGATAAATTAATATGATTTACTGTTTTATTGTATTTTAATAATGTTGTGAGCCGCCCCGAGGTTTTGTTGCGATGGGGCGGCATATAAATGTTTTAATAAATAAATAAATAAATAAATAAAAATAAAATAAAATAAAATAAAATAAAATAAAATAAAATAAAATAAAATTGTGGTGCATATGGCAACTGACAGAGTGAAGCTCACACTGATTCCCACATTCCCCGGGGTGAATAAGACAAACCCTTCTGGGCTATTCCTGATCCTATTCTGACTACAAACTATAAGGGCCACTGCAACACTAGAGATGGGCCTCCAGAATGTCAATGATGCTCAGCTCTATTTCTCTAGAAGACAAGCCAGGAATCAGGACGCAAGAACAAGGCGACACACCAAACTGCAGGACTCAGGAAGACTTTGTTGTCAAGCAAATGACCCCTGAGACAAAAGCCAATGGCCAGCCTGAGTGGGTAGAGTTATTCCAAAGCCAAAAGCTGCAGTTATATGGCTCAAAACGTGGGGCAGTGGTCAGCTGATACAGCAGAGAATGGTTCTGTCTGAAACCCTGGAGAGCATGTGCCAGTCCATAGTGATCAATAGAAATCAATGGACCAGTGATCTGCAGCTTCCCATGTCCAGCCATATCTTCCAATTGGTTGTGAGCAAAGCTAGCCTTGTTATCTTGAAAAATAGTGCATACAATTTGAACAATGCAACCCATACAAGGTGTCACTGCCTCTTTCAAAAACATCTGAGATATCATGTTCTTTTGAAACAGTTTTTAACATAATCCTAGATCTTATTCATATTTTTGTTTCATAAAAGTTTGGCTTGTACATTCTCTCTCTTAAAGTATTGCACACACAAAAACTGCAGGAAATGTCAAAATTTGCTTGACAAAAAACTGTCTGTGACAGATAGGAAGGACATGTAAAGAATCATGTTGCTCACAGTGAAAAGCTGAAGACTGTCCAACTGTTGAAGGGTGGAAAAACAAGCTAGCTATTCAACAATGGCAAAATTAACTAATTTTTAATAGAAGACCAGTTAAATAATTTACTAAGAGATGGAAAGAGTATTATGAGCAATTTAATTAATTGTTAAAATCCCTTTCTTACAAATGTCAGTGATCTTTATTTCAAAACCAATGCAATGTTATAATTTATAACTAATTTTATAGACTGGACAATTATCTAATTGAGAATTTGAATGGTTTAGAGGAAATTGTGGCTGATGGAGATGTTTGCTTTTTAATGAATATGTTTAAATGTTGGTATTGCATGTTATATCTGTGGATTGACCCTTGATGCACTTTTCTCCTAGATATTTAATTTTTTATTGTATCTTGTAAAATAAAATGCAAAAGATTTGGAAAAAAAAAGAAAAAAAATCATGTTGCTCTATTGCCAGAATCACTTACCCCACTGAACAATAGTTGGAGTAACTCTTTGACAAAGATTTATCAGAAATGTAATTTATTTAGCTCCCAAATGTTGTTCTTCACTAATAAAAGGTCATGCCACATTTATTATTAACGTTTCTTTGAGGAGCTGTTCTTTTTTGCTGTTTGTTCTTATGTTTGAAATACGGAGAGCAAAGGTGTCACTCTAAATTCATTTTTTTATCGGTTGATGAAAACCAGATATCTCTGCTAAATGGTGTCTCCATTTTTAAGTCTCCCCCTATAGTCGGTTTTGACCAGTTGCTGTTCTTTCTCCACTGAGTGAATTCACCATTTATATTTTAAAAGACAGCTGAAAGAACATCAAACAAGAGCAGTAGAAGCCGAGTCTCCGGAGATAACTTGCCTAGGAGAGCTACCTGCTGTATTTCATCTGCATTACTGGTGACCTTTCTGGGAAAAGCCTATAAACAAGGCGAGCATTTCATTGCCAAAACAAGCTTGTCCTTTGTGACCAGCGCCTCTGTTTGTGTCTCTGCAAACACAATATGAAAGAATAAATCTATCTTATAAATATACTGTATTTTTAAGTGCCTTCTTTTGTTTTCCACAATGGCGTGATAAAATCCATTTTCTGTCAAAATTTCATCATTTCTACAGATAAGCAGCACTGGAGTCAAAAGCAATTTGCTGATGCCTTTTCAGCTGCAAGGCAAAATGAAAATACATCAACATGTATAGTGTCTTTTTCTTTCCTTGGAATCACAAGCCACTCCTTAAACAAAAAGGATGACAACAAAAAGATTTTAAGCTTATACCTGAGGGTGGGTATATTTCCCACACTAATTACACACACTTTTTGTAGCTTGTTGTAAGTGCAAAAAAGGCAGTGCCGGCCTGCAAAAAATATATACATGTGAAACACCAATAAAGAACCAGTGGGATATGTGTATAACACAGGTAAATGTTTTGGCACCACAAATAAAAATAACAATTGCTTCTGTTCTGTTTTCATCTCTTGGGCTTGTTGTTTCTTAGACTGATAGTGTTTAAGCTTGATGGGGTATCTGCTGCAAGGGTGGGAAAGCTAGGTTAGGATCTAGAAAGCTGGGATCTACTGCTGTATCTCTACTCGTTCACAGTGGATTAGCATTTTTTCTGAATCAACAACTTAGGGCAACAATCCTTGGGTTACAACAATCTTCTTGATACACAGCTCAGAGGTTTATATGCATCTGCAGCAGAGGGCACTGGATTAGAGCACCATGAAAGAGAATTGATTCTCAGTAGAGGGAAGGCTCCATTCTCAGTGCCCCCATCTATACTCAGTTCTGCTTATCAGGACAGGGGAAATGACAGAAGCTTCTGAGCTTTGATATCTGGCCTTTTGAGATACTTGGGCTCAGATGCCAACTCGCTCTCCTAGCTTCCTGGGGACAGGAAGTGTGAAGGCAAAAGCTTGTGGATCTGACATGCCCATGTCATCTCCTTTTCCTCTGCCCACTAGTATGCCCTCTTTCTCTCATCCCATCTTCATGCAACGTCACAAAGGTGACCTCGGAAGAAATCCACTGCAGGGCATTCCACCATGACTAGGGTACTCCAAGCCAAGAACCCTCTGAGATCATAAGTCTATCTATAGCTAGGATAGGGGGAAAGTGGCTCTCCATCTACAATTCCCATCAGCCCTACCCAACACTACTAATGGTACAGGATCATGCAAGTTGTAAACCAAAATGTCTGGATGGTCACATATTGCATATCTGTGGTTTATGGCCTTGTGGAGGGTGGCATCTACCAAGTCCTATGATTCCTCAGATTCTGTCTGGCAGCCACAGGACTGCTCTGCCATAAAGCTCTCCCCTTAATTAGGTTGCTGAAAGAAAAAAGCTTGCAAGGAAAATTGGAACTTGAATTTTTCGAGAAAGTACTTGCAAATTTGGTTCTGAGGCAACTTGCAGTCTTTAATTCTTAGCATATGCCCATCCACATGAGCACCATTTTGCTCTGAGCCCCAGCTGCCGAATCTTAGTGTTCTGCTGAAACACTGAGTGCTGCTATCCTGTCATCAAAAGGTGGCATTTAAATGTTTTAAGGATGTCTGTATGTAAGGAGCTCAGAAGATTATGGACATCCTATGCTGGGCAGGAGGAGGAGCATAGCTCTTCAGCACCATGTTCCTCTCACGCTGCAAATCAGCCAGATGGCCATTTCTGGTGGAACTTTGGATGGGGAAGAAAGGAGGCAGAGGTAGAGTGCCATCAGGACATGTCATATCTTGGTGACCCCACTCTCCTACCCTCCTTTCTTTGTCCCACACTCAGAACACCCCTTTAGCCCTTCTTTGAGGTCATTCATACACCTTTGAAAAAGCATCCAGTGCAGCCCTTTTACAGTGGCTGTAAGCAAGGAGAAAGAGCTAAGCACAGTCTCCAGCTATGAAGTTGGAAATAACTTCACATCTGGGAAGACTCTTGTAGCCTGCTGGGCACTCTCTAGGCTTTAGAGGCTCATTATCCCAATAAAAAACCCCTATAATTATTAGTCATTCAGTGCTAAGACTCTCTGCATGCATACACCACCCTGGTAGTGAGGCATTGGGTCACATTTCAGAGTTTCATGGGAAGGAACCATGCTTTGCCTTTGTCTTTGCTTAGTCTCAATTTTTCTATGCTGGAGAACTTAACACAATAAATTTGGAATAGTACATCTGAATAGAGAAGTTGTCAAATCTTTTCAAAACAGTATAAACCATTGTGTCAGCCATGGTTCCATAGAACAACCAAAGGAAGGACTGGGTTTACTGTATCCCCATACAAATCCAGATTTCCTGTCAGAATACCAAAACACTACTTCAAAGAGACCTTTAATTACTTCACCATATCACACTAACCCTTTCCATAGACATCAATGGAAACAGGTTCACAGATTTTTACACTACAGCATGTAGCCACAATTCTTCACAATACCACACCTCTTCCCCAACATTATGTCCATCTTGGCATAGGTATGGAAAGTATTTTATCCCATTTTGCTCATTAAATGAGCTTATTATTTTCCAAAAGCCCATTTCCTCCAGACAGTAATACCTCATCATTGATGTTATTATCTGTTTCAGGAGCACAGTGTGTTTTCTATTAGACCTGATTGCTCAGTGTGGCTTGAAGGAAAATGTCTTCATGTTTTTAATTTGATTGAATTGCTCTTTATCTTGGAGAAGACAGATGAAGATGAAATGCATTATCTGTTCCATGCTGCAAGAAGTCTTAATATCCTCACCTAAGCATCATCTGTTTGCTGGTTTGTCTTTTATTTTTGAGATGCAAGTTGTTTTAAAAAATGGTGACAGGTTATGAACTCAACATTAGTAGGTTTTTAAAAGCCCTTGATAGGAAATGGAAGTTCCACTGGAGGCCATAAGCAAAGAAATGAACCTTGCAAGATTGCATCTCACATGTGGTCTTTATTACCCAGACCAAAAGAACAAGAAGAACGTAAGAACACAGGGAAAGCAGATAATCTCTACATTGCAAAATATGTATTAGTATCCCTTTCCTTGATATGATGGGCATGGAGCTCCTTCTCAATGTGGGATGATACAGAGAAATTTAAATTATGTTTCCTTTGGCTGAAGAGCATTAGCAGCCACTGTCATACAGAACATTGGCAAGATCAAATCATGTTTAAATGCTCTCTTTTCCCCTTCTTTTTCCTCTAAAGTAGATGCAGGAAACCCAGTTGATATCCTAAAAGTTCCTCTATGCCCTCCATGCTAATGTCCCCACTTGGATCAAGCTACTTGCATCTATGCTAGGTTAAAATATGGTGGAGGAGGTATAGCTGCTAGATACTAATTTAACATCATGTCTGTTCTGGCCCTGACTGGTTCATGATTAATTTTTGCTTCATATTTCTGAGCTAGTTTCAAAACAGTGGGAGCCATTTCTTATCGTAATTTTGTGTGCCAGACCGGAGTGCATGGTGCCAGATTTTCCTATCACTTGTCACCATTTCACATGTTTTGATGTCAACCCCTTTGAAGTCAATCATGGTTATATCAACATTTTGGGCAAAGGCTGGTCTTGCAGACTTGGTTCTCCCATCATAGGTCATATCCTTTCATCTCTAACCATCTTGCAGTCAGTGGAGCAGCACAAGCCAGCAATCTCTGCACAAGAGGATGCAGGACCTGTGCTTGTTTTCTGCAGGAAATTTTTGCAATGCCTAGATAATGTGTTTTGCAAGGCATCTATCAAAATAATAAATAACAATGAATAGTTTATTTGCATTGCAGGAAACTCAGTGGAAAGGCTGTCTTTTCATTTGCCTTCCTTATTTTCCATTTGCAGGAAGTTTAGAACATGGAAAAATCATGCTGCCTTATTCTGAGGCGGACCATCAGTCCATCTATGGCCTGCACTGGCAAACTTCCTGCTCTTCAGGGTCTCCAGTCATACCTACTATTCATCCACTAACTGGCCTTTTCATTGGAGATGCCCAGGACTGAATTGTGACCTTTAACATGGACAAGCACAGTTCAGCCCTTGCTCTCGGCCATGATGCTCACTGGGTAACTTTGGGCCTGTCACTAGCTCTCACGAGGCTGAATATTTTATCCATTTGAGCAGAAACTTGAAATGTTTACAGTGCTACTACAAAAGGGCTGCTGGGGCTCATCCCCTATTTGCTATACACCAAAGGTGCTTGCTTCCATCCAATCACTTCTGGAACTTCCAAACCCTGCATTTTCCCAGCAGTGCAAATGAGGAGGGGCATTTGCAGGGGAGAACTGACGGGTGGTGGGAGATACTTCACTCCCTGCACACCTGTTTACAGATTTTTTTTTTTCTCCAAGTCAGGCTTTTGGAGCCGAGACTAACTCCAGCCAAGAAACATCCTGTCTGGGGGAACCTGTATTTCCCCCAGCCAAGTATTAACTTCCATCATCCCCAGCCAAGCATGTATAATTAGGCACATTTTGAACTTACCAGGTTGAGGAAGACTGGGCTATGGCACTGGCATGGCATAGGAGAAACTGAAAGGGGAGGAAAGTCACAAGAAAATGGAAATGAAAAAGAACTGGCATTTTAGGAACTGTGGGATGTCAGGAAAATAATCTGATAAATACAAAGTGCCTAACAGGCAATGTACATTAATTAAAAATAATAATATGGACCTGCCTGCAGTGTTAATTAAGAGCAAGAAAGGCAAGGAATGAGAAAATAAAGGGGAACCTTCAAAAGGAAATGCCAAGTTATGTAGACATATGACAGCATTAAATTTATAGCTTTTCTGCATTTCTCCCAGTTGTCTTAATTTTGCTTATGCATCTGCTTGTGCTCCATCTCATATAATGAAACTACATTTAGGGACCAGAAATCACTTAACCTGCTAAATATGCAGGTGGTGTGCAAGCCAAGATTCCAAATAACAGCTGTGATAGTTAAGTGACTAGGATCACATCATGATGCATTATTTGGAGGCAGAATGGTAACCAGCAATTTTGCACATATGGTAATATTGAGAACAGCTAGCTTTTAAGCAAGGTTAGGTTTCGTACATGCATGTATTGTTTTTCAAAATGAAATATTAACTATCTTTCTCACATTCCAGATTCATAATTGCTGCCTTATTTTTGAGGGAAAAAACTCCCAGCCTTTTGTGCAGTGAATGATTTTACAAGCTACACTCAGGGAGCCAAAGCAACAGCTCATCACATTGCTTGTTCAGCTGCTTTTTCAAAAAACTCTCACCTGTAAAGGACTTGACCAAATTTACCTTTGTTTCAGTCCAGAAGGGCACGATCCTGGATAGCTTAGAATCTGACTCAAACTGCAGAGAGCCTCATTTCTGTCCCTGCAACCTGAGTAGCTCTTTCTGAATCAACAGCAGCTCCAAAGTCACAAGAAAGGGAGTATCCCAGGAGATGGAAGGGGAGTGATCCTCCATTGGAATATGCTGTATTGTACCTTTTTTTGTTTCAAGGAACTCAGTGTGACTTACACCATTCTCCTTGTCCTATCAATGTTATCCTCACAACAACCCTGTGAGGTAAGGTAGGCCAAGAGTCTGTGACTGGCCCAGAGTCACCCAGTGAGCTCCATGGCTGAGTGTGGACCCAAATCACCTAAGTCTCAGCTCTACACTCTTAGTCACTACACCACGCTGGCTCTCTTTTTAAATCTGACTGATTCTATTTATATATATTTTGAAAAAAACATCACTAGATAAGCATAAAGGTCCATATGAGGTTTCCAAATTTTGTCGACAGTGGACACACTTTGAATTTTGAGAGAATGCCATGGGTACGCTCACAAAATGGCTGCCACAGAAGGCATGGTGGTTACAAAACCTTTCCCAGAAGGCTAAAAGAAAAGTAACCTGCCCAAGAGCCTAAGTGCTACACAGAGGTGAGATCTCACCTCCAGAGCAAAATCCACTCTTGAATCAACAATTTACTGCTCATTTCACAGACAGCAAACTGATGGGGCTTAGAGGTAAGTGACCTGACCAAGAAGGCAATGGGGGGCCCAGGGGCATTTGTGGAAATAAATATGGCTCTGCCAAGGCTGATGCTTCACTTAACAGTATGTTGGTCTCCCATTACAAATGAAATGAAAACCACAAAGGGCACATGCCTAGCTAATACCAAGAGAGTGTCCGTGACCACCATACTGTGGAAATGGTTCTATCAGTAGTAGACAAAGGGAGTGGTTATCTTAGAAATGGTCTATTTTTAAGATGGATAAAGGTGAGCCAAACTACTAGACTCATCCCTGAAATAAAGAATATTTGACCCATCTCCAAATAATGGACAGAAGATTACCTGGGAGCTGGAATGGAGGAGGGGAGAGAGAAACAGTGAGAACAGCAGACATCAAAGCCCACAGAGCCCAGGAATGGTTGCTGCCATTTTGATCAAGAGGCATGACCAGGCATTTTGCTGGTATCAGATGTGGTCATACATAGAGTGGGCTCATCAAAGTCAATGCAACAAATTACTCATAACTAAGGGAAGTCCCATTGGTTTTAATGGGCCTAGTCCATGTCTGACCAAGTCTGCATCCTACCAGTTGCCTACTTTTTGCAGTTGGGAATGTTGTTTTCCATAATGTTCCCTGCAATGGGATGTCCAAACTGCCTGCAATTCCCATGCTGACTGGGAATGATAAAAGTTGCAGTGCATGACATCTGGAGGCTGCTATGGAAGATCCATCCCAGGTTCAATAGCATCTCTAATAAAATGATGTCAAGTAGAGGAATGGGGACATATCTGCCAGCATGCTTGGAAAGAATCTACTGCTTGAGAGGATAAAAGGATGGGCTAGGCAGACGGATGGTCTGACTCCATGCAGAACAACTTCCCCTGTCCAAAACATACAATCCAACCAAATAAACAGAGTCAGAGTAGTTTTATGCATTTGTTTGAAACCTCTCCCATCTGCCCTTCCTAAAGAGATTCCATATAGTCAAAGAACTCTTCACAGAAGTCAGTCCATCCATTGCACTTCAAGCCATCAAGAGAGGAGACAGGCACTGGTGTGCTGATGAACTCTTCAAATGTATGTATTCTCTGTGTGATATTCTCTCACATTAATTCTGCCCACTATAGTTTTATCCTAAATATAGTTGTACTAAGTTTATAGGATCCTAATTTTTTCCATTATTCTGAAGCATGGTCTAGTGTTACACCTTAAATCATTTCTTTCCTCCTGTTGTTGCTTATCCATTAAATGCTCAAATAGTTGGGACTCCATCCATCACTGTCAGAAATATCTCCCACACAATAGTCTTACTAACTGCAAATTCATCATTAAACTCTCTCTTGCTGTCCAAAAAAATTTAACTTTGCACTCAGGAGAGCCATCCTGTATTTCATTCAGTGCTTTTTCAGCATGCCATGCCATGAGGGTTAGAAGGAGCTTTCAGAATCACTTAACAAGCCAATTTCACTATAATGTAGTATAACACTTAATTTAGACTGCAGTGCTATACTTGGTTACCGGATTTACAGTTGCCCATCACACTCAGCCTTCATTTTGAGTAAACTTATACAGATTGTGCTGCTAGTGGCATACAGGAAATGTGTTTATGGCCTGATTGCTTGTCATAGAATGCGCTGCAGGAATTCAAATGCCCGTGTGAAGGAACAAATCTTTTCATTGGGCTTAGGATGGATGACTCTGTAAAACTAATCTGTCTACCTTCCTTTGGATTGTGTACTGGACCAAATTTTGCAATGCACACCTCAGCTCAAAAATGCCTACCACAATATGCATTTCATGCAAAACCAGTACCCTGAAAATCATATTTTAGGGAGAAATGCTTAAAATTTCTTCTTTTTAGGAGGAAATTCATATAGATGCATATTTTATGGGAAATTTGGAATTTAAATTTGATTGTTGTGCGCTTTTTTCAATTGCAGGCTGATGCAGAAACAGGGCAGAAGAAATTACGCTTGAACTGGCACAGACCAGAAATGGACTGACCCACCCATTCCTACCTGCAAATTGATCTTTCTCTAACTGGACATTCTGGACTTTGAAACGGAGACCTCCTGCAAGCAAAGCATATGCTGTACCACAGAGACATGGTCTTTCCCTTTGATCCTTTCAGTTACTCCTTACTGAGTGATCTGTTCACACATGCAGAGAGATTCAGCACCGTGAAATGCTGCATATAGACAGGAGAAGCACTCCTATGAATGCCACATATGATGCATGCCATTCATACATGTTGGCTCTCTAGATCTGCTGGCAATTGATTTTTCACTTCATTTAGGTTAGGAAGCTGTAGCACATGGGTCCTCAAACTATGGCCCGGCGGCCAGATCTGACCCACCATGCCCATTCAGACCCACTGCACCCGTGCCCATGCAGGCCACTGCCCACCTTGCCCTGCACACGGGGAGGCAGCGGTTTGGTGGCCGGGAGAAAACAATCTTCAAGCGAGCAAGCCACTGCCTCATGCACCTGCCCCGCGGCGCGTGCCTGCCCCCACCCGCACCTTGCCTCGCCCCACCTTGCCTCATTGCACACCCTGCCCCCATCTCAGTGCCTGCGCCTGCCCCTGCCGCCCCTGCCCACACACACCACCAGCACCACCTTTCTGGCCCAGGCCCAGCACCAGCTGCTTTCAACTGGCCCCCTGGTGAAAAAGTTTGAGGACCCCTGCTATAGCAGGTCAGACTATTCTCCATCCATTGCATGCTGCCTTTTCTGACGGACAGCAGCTGTCTTAGGCAGGGGGCTCCTACAACAGCCACTGCTCAAGAAACTTCTATGTGGAGGTGAAAGAGGTTTTGCATCCTTCCAGAAGGAACTTGGTGAATCTCTCAGCTCTGGCTCCCTCCCTACAACTCTTAGCTGACACCACCTTGATGGATTCTTAAAGGCAGCATCTTATAACAAGATGCAAATATACTCAACAACCAATCTTCACAGCAAGTGGTGTCTTACGCGGCACTTTGTACAGGACTTCTCCCATTGCTCATGGCTCAGGCCTGCTGTCTTTCCACACACACACAGGCCCCAAGCCAATCTCTTTGTTTTTTCAGTTTTTCTCTGCAGGACCTGATCAAGTTGTGCCTGCCAGACTTCCACTTTTCAAGCTCTTTTCTAAGGTGTCAGAGTTCAAGAACAAAAATAGAAGAGAAACAAAAAGGTGGCTGGCAACAGCTCAGAGGAACACTTTGGATCTTTTCCGTGTTCCTTACTGGACGCTGATGTTATACAGATAAAATAAGCATTAAAACCTGTGGATAGCAATGTGTTCATTTTCCAGTGAATTTCTTTAAGAAGAGGAAGAGGCAGCAGCAGTAGTTGCAGTTTTGAAATTTAAGCAAGTGTTGCAGGAGACACCTGGCAACCTGTTAAAACTTCATACTGGCTGTGGCTCAAAGGCATGCCTGGCAGAATGTATCTCCGCATAAAGCAAACCATGGTGAGATTACCTATGTTCCTTCTCCCCAGATACCAAAGTGCACATCCACACTCAAGCACGTACATATTGGGTGTGTCCTCGCGGATGATGCACACCCTCCCCTGCATGTACAGCTTTCTAAGAGCCACACTACACATCCTTCAGTATAAATCATGCCTTTTCAAGAGAGCTGATTTAAGCTCCACGCTGCCATTTCTGTTTTAGCACCAAAATCTCACCTCCTGCACTTCATTGGCGGCAGAGGGTGTTGCATTTAAGGAAGAGTATTAATTTCCTTTCCCTCCCATTTTCATCCCCAAATTACAAACACGCTGGGAGGAGGCAAACAAAGAGGAGAGAGGTCCCCACTGGATTCCAGTGATGACTTTTCCTAACTCTCGGAGGAATGTCAGGTTAAAGACAGGCAAGAGAAGCTTTATCCTCTGGCCTAGAACAGCACAGGCCCAATCTGAAAGCCAATCACATGCAGCTGAGGCAGAGCCCCCTACCAGGGGGACCACTGAATTTCACAGGGTAGAAAATACACAGTTTTCTACTCCATGGGCACTATTAAGTAGGCCTTCTTCAAGCACCAAGTCAACTTGCAGCAAAGGCTCAGATTCCTCTGATGTCAGAGGCTTATGAGCATCCACTACCACACCTCATGACCTGCACCTTCTCTAGACAGCCATGTCCAGCAGTCCTGGTTTGGTGCTGGGGCAGGAAAGCAGGCTTCAACTCAGCTGCCTCAGCCTCCTCTACTCCTTGTCCTCCCAGCATGCCCTTTTGTTGGTCTCCAGTTGCAACTGGTTCTTTCCACAATGGCTACAAAGGGGTGGGGAAGGGGCTCAGCCTTTAGAGTCTCAATACTGAGATCATTGGACCTTGCACCTGGCACTCTAAAGAATGTCGGAAGGCCATAGAATTATGGCCATACAAAATTATTATAAACAATAATACATAACACTACAGGTATCTGAGACTGTGTTGGGGATGAAGACTATTACACTGAGTCTGCAGTTCTAAGCATTTCTTTCTGGGAGTGTGATCTACTGAAGTCAATGGGTAAAACTTCTTAGGATTGTATTTCTTTATCTATTACATTTATACCCTGCAATGTTTTCCTCTTGCAAGGAACCCAAAGTGGCTTACCTAGTCCTCATTCTTCTCATTTTATCCTTACAACAATCCTGCAAGGTAGGATAGGCTGAGAGTCAGCAACTGGCCCAAAGTCACCAATGTGGGAACAAGAACCTGGATTTTCTGAGCCCAAGTCCAGGACTCTCACCACTACAGCCAACCCTCTCCCTGTTACTCTTCATCCTCTGTAACACTTCCCCAAAAACATGGACTCAAGATGCCATTGCTTTTGTAAAGTTGTGTGGGTGCCAGGAAGCTAAACAGAGGCATCAGGACCAAAAAAACACAGTCAATAAAGTATACAGCCAAAGACCAAGTCACTATCCAGAGCAAGCCAAGATCAAAATCAGGAGTGAACAGAGAAGCAAACAAAGCACAATCCAAGTAGTAAAAGCATAGTCAATACAAGCCAGAGATCAGGCACCAAGAGCGTAGCACAAGGATGTGGCACCTTTGGAACAGGAGCAAGAGCCAGAACAAACAAGATCCAAATACCAAAAAAGCCTCAAAACACTGAAAGCTCTTCCTCAAGGCTCCCAGGTGGTACTCTGGGACCAATCCTGCAATTACCAGGGCTGATATTCTGACATTTGGCCAGCAGGAGAAGCCTGAAACTGCCCAGATCCTGACACTTTACCATTTGCATCTGCAAAACTTAGTTCTATAATAGCAGCACTTAGGAAGCATTGCTTTTATTCTTTTTTATGTTATATGTATTAAGGCAGTATAAATATACGGGATTGTGGCTTCCAGTAGTTTCAGCCTTACCAATTTATTTACATCCACTCTACATGTTATGGCATAATAGCATCATAATGCACTCAGTGAGATAGTAATGGTGACACACTGGAGCTTAATCAAAGAGCCTTCAGGAGACATAAAACCTGTGGGAATAGTTGCCAAGGCTGAAAACAAATTCTTGCACCACCTACTGGTAAAAAATGCATAAACAGCCAGGGACACTGGTAGTACAAAGTTGAGTTTTTTGTTTTTTTAACAAGGAAACCACAGTAAAAAAAATATTCAAGTGTAGAAGGCTCAGCATCAGGTGGTTCAATTAAAAAAGCCTGACTTTTGGGACATGTGTTTTGATAGAACTATAACATTATGGATTCATGGCTCAAAAGTTTATACAGAAATTATGAACAGTGATACAATGTAAGGGTTGATGTTCTTGTGTTTGGGCTTTTGAGTCTTGAAAGCAACACCCCTGACTTTTACTATTCAGCAATGTTATAGCAGATGTGGGATGCAATCTTAAACTTCTTGCTTGAGAAGAAGAATATGTTTAGGTTGCAGTGTTAATCTTTATCATGCATCACATTCCATACCTTATTATCCTGTGAGATAGATTATTGTTCCCCCTCCCATCTCAGTTGTGGGTTTTTGTTTCTGCTGGTTTGAAGAAAATAATTGAGAATTAATTGGTTGCTTAGAACTAAGCAGCAGATTTATAGTTAGAGATTTAAAAACAGGTCTCCATGCAATTCTCGGTCCAGTGTACAAGATCTACAGGGCTTGAAAAAAGGTTAAATTTGACATCCTAAAAATGATCCGTATTGAATTTTCAATTAAACTCTTTGGGGTGACTTACTGACTCCAAGTTTCAGTATTAGTTCTTTAAACCCGCAAATGCTGCTGGAATAATGAGAGCATGTTCTTGAGCCCACTGTGCAAGAGTGAAGGTCTGATGTATTGGTACACTGATGTATTGGTACACTCCAGGGTGAAAAGTGAGTTTAACTTATATCATTTTCCATTAACTAAAGGGAAGAGAATCAAATAGCGCTCAGTTAAGCCACAAAGTAGTGCTAAGCCTGACACATTAAGATGTGCTCTGGGTGGTGTCTTTTTACATGATTGTGGGCTCTTCCTTCAGGCTGACCTACTACAGCCTTCCCCTGCCAAGAATTTAGTAGCTTTGCATTACAACTTGCAGCATTCCTGACCTTTGGCCATGCTGACTGGGGTTGATAGAAATTAAAGTTTCAAATGTTTCCAGGGGATCCAGTTGGGAAAGCTGACCTAACAGGAGAGAAAGGAGGAAGGGGGTGGGGGGTACTCCAGGAATATGGCAACTCAAAACTAAACAAAATAAAATTCTCTTCACTAGCACAGTATCTTAGAATATGTTTGGCATTGCTTACCTCTGCAGTGTCAGCAGAAAACCCTTTGTGATTTGCTCTTTCAGCACTTGATACACCAGGTAGCTGAATCAGCCTTAGCTGGTAGCTGCTACCATGCTCTCCTGTCACACATTTAATCAACCATCACAAAAGATTTCCCCCATATAATGTTTTCCTTCTCTCTCGCCTATGGGACAATATCTCATGAAGTTGATCAAATGCTCTTGTCTGTCCAGTTCAGGGGTAGGTACCTTGGACCCCTCAGGTCAGATCCTTTTTTCTGTCTAATCATTCATAGGACTCATTCATGCACCTGAGCCAAAATATACTGGGTGTTCTGAATGAAATCCATCCTAATGGTTCTTGGGGAGACATATGCTAGTGGCAGGTGGGGCCAGGCACCATCAGAACAAATCTGGCCATCTGGATGAATATAACATCCCACACATGGTCTACTCAGAGGTAGCAGCCTAGACAGAATGCACTGGTTTGCTTTAGGGAGGTTCTGGGGCAGTGGTGGTGAACCTATGGCACACGTGCCACAGCAGGCACACAGAGCCAAGTCGCCCCAGAATCGCCCCAGCAGCCAAGCATTGGATAACAGTGCTCACAGGGGCCATGCACATGCTCGGAAAGGAGTAGTGGCACCAGGCAATGACATCACAAGCCACAACTAATTAGCCATGACTCATCTGAGCTTTCGCATGGCCAGTCAGTGCGATGCCAAGGATATGTATATATTTGCTTGGACTGGCTGTGAGGTGTTTTTTCTAAACTAAAACCTCAGTTTTCAGGTTTTATTGTAGTGTTGGCACTTTGGGTTGCAATTTGGGCACTCAGGCTCTGAAAGATTCTCCATCACTGTTCTGGAGTATTGGCAGTGCATTCCAGTTCATTGAACAACAGACAAATTCTGCCAAGGGCATAAATGGTATGAAAACTTGCCTTTCTTGTGAACTGAAGCTGATAAACCTAATAGTTTTATTTGCTAGAAGAGGTGTCCTCAAAATATTAAGAATCAGCTTTTAAAACATTTGTATACCGTGACTGTAATTTATATTTGTTACGGTTCAATAACACACTTACTCTATTGAGAAGGGAACATGCATTTTATCCTCTACTTCTTGGAGGAAGGTTAGGCTAAAATACACTGACTGGCCTAAGACCTCCCAGTGAATGTCATGACTTCACTGAGGGGATTGGAACCCACAGCAATGCAGTCTTAATCCGGTATTCCACAACATGGTACCCTCCAGATGTTTTGGACTTTTATCCATGCCCAAGCCAACATGGGTAATGGTCAGGAATGCTGGGAGCTGTAGTCCACAGCAACTGAAGAGCACCCTGTTCAAGGCTGGATTAAAGTATAGGACTAAAACTGTAGAGCTAGGATTTTATATTCTCTCACTGGGAAGGCTGCCCTAACCACTACACCATGCTACTCCTCATATATTTATTCAAGTAGAGAGCCTATCCCCTTGACAGATGTTCAATAGACAAAAATTTGGCAGGTGGCATGTTCTCCTTTGCTGAATTTCTGTATGGGGATAATACTTGGAAGCTGCATCTGGTAAATTCATGCCTGCTGAGCACCAACATTTGTGTTCAGGTAGGTGGGGAAATGACAATCCTACACGTATTCTCTATCAAAGGTTTAAAAAGGGGGGGGGGCTTTTAATCCTATGCATTATGCATCCATCACCTTTTCAAGAAGGAACTTCAGAGGGTCCCACTGGGATGTGTGTTGCAGCAAAACGTATTTGACCATATGACTGATTCCAGGCCTGTTGACATGCTGCTTGAAAAATGTTTTCCGTCTTCTTTGCTGCCCTTGATCATAAACAAGATGAATGCACTCCAGGTTTATGAATTGCATTCAGGCTTTCTTCTGCAGCCCCTGGCTGCATGGAGCCAGGCAAGGTGGGAGCAAAGCACAGCTGAAGCCGCCAGCAAGATAAGAGATGCTCCCCAAGTGAACAAGAAAACCACATCTATTGTAAAAAGGAAACAAAATTATTCTTAGAAAGCAGCCAGTTCATAAATTAACTGCCTGTGGAAAGGTGAACCTAGGCATTCATAGATCTTAAGTGTCTGACTACAGTATATGCGCACCTTGAATAAAATGGGAAAAGCAATGCCCTTTGGTTGCTTTACCCAAAATCACATTTGCAGTTCAGTGCTCTCACCTGAGAAAGAAACATAGATGAGGCAGGGCATCACCAAAAGGACTAAAGTGTTCTTTAGGCAATGGGAGGACAGATAATAGGAAGTACTTCTTCATACAGTGCATTGTTACAGTATAGAAGGCCACCAACTTGGATGGATTTAAGGCAGATTAGACAACTTCATGGAAGGCATGGAGGCTATCAAGGGCAACTAGTCTGGATGGCACTATATTACCCCCACTGGCAGAAGCAGCATGCCTGTGCACAGCAGCTGGGTGGGAGGGTGCTGTTGCCCCCATGTCTGATGTGGGGGCTTCCCAAAAGGAGCTGGTTGGCCACCACATGAACAGAGTGCTGGCTAGGTGGGCCTCGGCTGATCCAGCAGGACTCCTCTTACGTTCTAAAAGTCACAACAAAATTAATGTAAGCCAGAGGATCTCAGATCTGTGGGATGATGTGGATAGACCAATCGTTCTATTTCCATTCCACATAAGTTTCACATGCTCATTCACAAGTCTGTTAAAAAATAATACTGTGCCAAAATTTGTATTTAAGCTCATATTTAAGTAAATATTTTTGAATGTCTGGTTTCACTAAATACATGTTTCTGAAGGTATTATATCCTAAAATATGCAGCTTGATAAGCATTTTAACTGTGACATTTGGAGAGTTTTATCTGCAGACAAATGCATTTTGATCTGCATTTCCTGCATATCTGAGGGGAATAACTGACCTAATGAAATAGACTTAGCACCCTGCCCTGCAACTAAGGCCAATAAATCCATCCCTAAATCCCAGGAGAGGCAATCAGAAGCTGCTCAGCAGCTGCAGAAGCCATGAATACAAGGCCAGGGAGGGGCTTTGGCTCACCACAGGGGCCTTGACTCAGGGGAAGCGTTCCTGTTCTGCATGTTCAAGGTCATGGGTTCAGTCCAAACTTTTGCTAGTAGGGCTGGAAAAAGGCCTGCCTGAAACTCAAGAGAGCAGCCGCCAGTCCATGTTAGCAATACTGGCCTAGACAGATCAAGGCTTCAGCTCAGTATAAGGTAGATTATGTTCCTAAGCCAGGTCTTCCCCCTATTATTTATTATATCTATATCTATACAAAAGGCAGCTGCAGAGCAGGCTGAAGAAGCTCATTTGAAGCTGCCCTGTAAGTGCTTTGGTTTCTCACAGACACATACTCCATTTTCAGGTATAAATTTTAAACATTTTAGATGAGGAGGCCCTTGCAGACCAATATCTTCTAGACCTCTGAACAGGGCACTAATCTCTATTTTCTCCTTGAACATTTTTAAGATGAATACCTCTGAAATTGTATCTTTTGTTGCCCTTCTGTTGCCTGGTGTGCCCTGGATGAGCCATTAAGGAAAAGATGCACTTCAAGTCAGATTGCCTGAGTTTTTCATTCAAAAGAAATATTTGTGAGGTACTAGCCCCCCCCCGCACCCTCGCTTACAATCAATTTAAAGGAAACACTTCAGCATTACACCCCATCAGAATGATTTTCTGCATGCAAAACATTGTCTGGAAGCTTCTTGTAATCAGTACAGAAAATGCGTGTCACACTACAGCATGTTTCCTCTGGGCTACAGTCCGATATGATTGGGATGAGATGCTCAAGAAAAGAACACAGTGTTTTCAGGTACTCAAAAATGGCAGCAATCAACTCCCTTGATTGTTGTGATTATTAATGTATTACTATTAGTCTTAATATTTGAACATGGGGGATTTGCAACAAAACATTGTAGTATGGAGTGAATATTGCTGCTCCAGGTTCTAACGAAGCCCTCTTCCAGGATACTCCATTACATGCACACAGGTATACCAGTGTGGTGTAGTGGTTAAGAGCATGGGACTGGGACTCAGACGATCTGGGTTTGAGTTCCCACTCCGCCATGGAGCCAACTGGGTGACTTTGGGCCCAACCTACCTCACAGGGTTGTTGTTGTGGGAATAAGATGGAGAAGGAGATGTAAGCTGCCTTGAGCCCTTTGTAGGAAAAAGGCAGGATATAAATCGATAGATAAATAAATACCATCCCTCCCCCTGATGATCAACCATGATGCCGTGACTACTGCAGAAGTGAAGCCATGCTCAGCTTAAACATTGGAAATTGAGGGAAACAATGGTTTGCCAGGCTCAGCAGGCCATAGTTTTTCCACAGATGGGGAACTCATCTGAAATTTGCAAACTATTATAGCACATGGGATATAATGAGACTTGTTTAATTGCAAAAATTGATTTGGAAACATGTCTCTGAAACATCTTTTATTACAAAGCACCATGTTTTTAATCCACTGGCTGCAACTAGTCATCGATATATGGATAACAGCAAATGTAACCAACCTTTAGCAGTTTTCTAGGATTTGTATTAGCAGTTGGTTTCCTCATTCTAGGTGTCATTCGCTGTCGTACCAGCAATTTCTCCCCAGTGCCTCACAAATAGTTGCACATAGCAAAATGGGTGGTACAGTTTCTGCAAAGACAGCTGAAGAAAAATGTGTCTACAGGAACCTTGTTATATGGCCATGTTGCCTCCTAGAGATTCAGTGCAGTCACACTGAAAGGGCAGTAACTGTTAAATAGAGCAACTCTTCTTGATGGGCCATTACACTGGTATGAAGCAAGAATGCAGCCTATTTTCACCCAAAGAAGAAAGATAACAAGGGAGGTACAGCAGCAAAGATTTTTTTTTAAAGGAAAGAAAAGTGAAGGTTCCTCATCCCCCAAATAGTGCTTACTAGTTCATCATCTCAAACATGTTTTCACTGAAGAGAGTACACCTGTCAAGATAAAGGACATTACTGAATTCAATCACAAAATGGAAGTGAGGCTGTCGTTCCTTAGGAGCCATGCGTTCAGCAGCAAGGTAGCTGCAGGACTGAGGATACTTGATTCTGTGCATGTGTATCCAAAAGTCCTTTTGCATCTTGTCAGGCTTGTTCCTAAAGAAGTGCAGATAAGATCCAGCTTTGTGAGTTCAAACAAGCATGCAACACACTTACCTATGCTACACATAAAAAATAGAAAATCGTGGTTTGAAAATTTGCTGATATTCTGACAGCCACATGTTAAACCTCTGCAAAAGGACATTTTCATCCCTATTTATTTGAATGTTAATTTAAAATTTGCACCTCTTTAGGGCAATGACCAGGAGCATCCATTCCCTCTTGGATGATATTAGTCAGCTAAGCAGGGCCGTCTTAACAGCATTATGGACCCCAGGAAAACCAGTGTACTAGGGCCCCTACGACAACTACAACTACTGTTAATTTTGGAAGTTTTCCAATTTTCCATGGATTAACATACACAGATTAGTATGGGGCCCACGGGCAAGTGCCCATCAGGCCTATGCGTTAAGATGGCCCTGGACCTAAGTCCTGAAGGTTGCCATGGACAGCAACAGAGCAGTTTGGGGCTTGCCGCCCCAGAAGGTAGAGGTTTGGCTGGACAAACTCACCAATTGCTGTCTCTTTGTTTCACATTTTTCTGGTCTTAAATTCACTTTGTCCTACATTTTGAGAATGTGTTTAAAGTTTGCATTAAAATCCTTATGTATTACTGTGCACATTTTTCTTAATACATGTATTTTGCACTCAGTCTGTGTCTGAAATGCACATTTTAGCAGGGAATTTGCCTAGTGTAATACATTAACATGATTTGCATACTAAGCTAAGTATGTTTGTTTGTATGTTTGATTGGAAAACTCAGTTGCAGCATTTGGAGAAGTGCAATTCTCATTGCAAAATGCCTTCCCCTTAGCTTCAGTTTGCATTTATACTGGATCAAATGCACCAAAGGAAGTAGAATTCCCTTCCCCTTCTTCCCCATGGCAGTCCCTTGAAACCCCTAAAACTGCAACACAGAGAGTCAGGGCAGGCTGCCAAAGGGGGAAAGATGCTGTATATGGATCCTCAGAAATGGACAGAGGGGTTTTTCAGAAGCAGAGTCCTTCCTTTTGAGGTGGGCCGTTCCTGACTACAATTTATCAGTGAGAGGGAGAAATTATTTGTAAAATCAAGTTTAATTGTTCAATAATCACTTGGATATGAAATCTTCCCTGACCTGGTGTCAAATGTCACTCCCATACCTGTCCTTATGGCATAGCCTGAAGGCACATGAGGCTGCCACCTCACTGAATCTAAGCAAGTCTGGGTGGGGTATGTGCTTGGAGGGGAGACCACCTAGAAACTGCATGCAGTCATGTTGAGTTCCATTATGGAAGAAACATGGAATGTACCTAAAATACATAAACTT